>JBBPQD010000517.1:0-11070 GCA_038092355.1 Caloboletus inedulis
GGTCGAGGATTGGGCGGAGAGGAAGCGTTCTGACTGGAAGTCTCTGGAGAAGGAACTCCAGAAGAGATGTTGAGGGTTGGTTGGAGATCCCACACCATGAGCATCTTGTCATCTAAAGCGGATGAGCGAGTTAACTTTCCAAATTTCAAAGTTACTTGCCGGACACGGAGGCGACGTAGCGCGCATTGTCTTGATCGTGGCCGCCGCAAAAGCACATATCATTCACTCTACCATGGTGCCCGCTCAGGCCACCACCAAAAAGAAATATATACTCGCCGGCCGAGGCAGACTTTGTCAGTAGCTGCAGACCGAAGTCTATCCCAGCTGCCGCGATCCTACAAATCAGACATCAAATTTCCACCTATACTCTAGATGCAGTGTGAGTACGAACTCAATGAGCCAACCGTCGCTATTGCTAGGTGAGAGTGTACGAGGCGACCATGCTAACGCGGTCACTCTGGTCCCGACGTGGAACGAAGCTAATCTCTTGGCAGATGTTGCGCTCTAGGATATAAGTTTAGTGATGGAGGAGGCGGAGGAACAAAGGAATTTCGCTGACTATCTGGTACACCTCAACAGAATGCTCACCTCCAAAGGCCAATAGGTCGTGCCCGTCCTCGTGGTAGCACGACCGTACCACATACACGTCTGAACCATGATCTATTCTGATGACACCTTCATCCATGGGTGCCGGAATCTATGGTACCTTTGTTTTGTGGCAAAATGATTTGTTGAGATTGGTTTGAAAACTGAACACGAATTTAGACGGTAAGCGCGAGGAAGCTGTGCTTTGGATGCTTTCTACAACTACTCGCAAAGGTCCCAATCCATTTCTCTTACTTGGATTATTCCTCGCGTCTGGTGGAACCTTCTACTTTATCGTGAAACAGAGAGAAGCAACGTATCCAGCTTCGAAGCAACCCCTGCAGCACGCTCACCCCCTTGTTCCACCCCGACAACACGATCGCAAGGACACACATTAGAATACACCGCTTGAATTCCGATATCAGCACTTGATGGCATCAACTGTGGATGGCGTTACAAAACCAGCGTTCAACTCGAAGGAAGTCACCGTGATATACGTGCTCGGAGGACCCGGTGCAGGCGAGTTCCGGCAATGCCAGATTCCTCATGATCTGACAACTGTGTAGGCAAAGGAACTCAGTGCAGCAGGCTCGTAGAAGACTTCGATTTTAAGCACCTATCAGGTGAACCATCGTCTGGAACTCGGCCCACGTTCACGCTGATCGATGCGGTTGGCTCGTAGCCGGTGATCTCTTACGCGCAGAACAGAACCGAGAAGGTTCTCAGTACGGGGACATGATCCGTACTTGCATCCGTGAAGGTATCATTGTTCCGAAGGAGGTCACCATCAAGCTTTTGGAGATCGCTATGTCCGCAGAGCTACAGACACGATCGGGTCCCGGGTGGACAGATGGCAAAGGCCGTTTCCTCATTGACGGTTTCCCGCGTAAAATGGATCAAGCTTTGAGGTTCGACGAGACGGTACGTCGCGCATGATATTATCTTGTTTTGGCTTCTTGAATGCTCATTCGGCCTCGAAAGGTTTGTTTACCATCCCAAGTCTTGGTCTTTGAGGCGGACCAAGAGGTCATGATACGCCGTATCTTAGAACGGGGGAAAACTAGCGGTCGTGAAGATGACAACATCGAAAGTCTCAAGAAACGCTTGCGTGAGTCTTTTTTTCCTTTGACCCGGCAAAATCGATTGAAAACCGATCATCTAGAGACTCACAACGAGCATGTCCAACCTGTCATTGAGTATTACGAAAAACAAGGCAAAGTCATCAAGGTATAGGTTTAAATCTACCACAGGCGACATCCTGATCATCATTCGCAGATTGATAGTAACCAATCTATCGAGCAATGCCATAAGGAGGCTAGCGAGGTCGTTCTCAAAGTCTTGGGTTGACCCCCCTCGATATACCCTGTGATTCTGATATCAGTGGCTTTCATACAGTAGTACAATATACACAGCAACTTCAAACGTGAATATAGAATTTCCTCAGGGTCGTATCTGTTCGTGGTGCAGCCTTACAAGTAGCTCGGCCACTTTTCTCTATTTCGAAGATGGTACCATCCGCGCACAGTAAATGCGCGTCCTTGTCTGTCTCATCCTTGAGGGCCATCAGTGACTGAGCAAACAGGAACGGAAGTGACGCACGGGTATCCATTCCCAGCCCCCACACCTGAAACATTCAACGACCGTATTCCCGTCACCACTGTCTGTGATATCTCCATTTTCCGAATAACGTAAGTTTATATGGTTTCCATCCTGATACGCTGTGGTGAGGACTGCCACGACTTTCTCTGCGAATTTCTCCCTTGCTTGGAGGGTATCCAGCGTGAAGGTTGGATCACGCTGGGGGCGGACCATGACTACATCCATCGATGTGTCGATTGGGGGACTCGTTGATATCATAGGATTGATGCGGAACTCGGGCTCCAGTCGATCTACATTCATTGTAGATAAGAAGTAGGCAAATGGGCCGTGCACATCCAACTCAGAATGGCTTGCGTTGGAGTCGCCAGGGTGAATAAAGTCGCCCTCTTGCGGATCGTAGGTGTAGATGACACCAGATGACGGGATAGGGAAGAGTTTGACACGACTGGCATACCACTTTGTGATGTTCTGCTGCGCCGCGACTTTGAATCGTTCGATGCCAGGAATTTCCTTTCGGAGCTTCTCTGAATCTTTGAGGATGGCTGCATGCAACGTTGTAGAGGTGACAACGATCGACGCTACAGGTCGGGAATCGCCCTGACCACCGGGAGGGCCGAGAAGCGAAGTGAGGGATAGAGTCAGTGATCTCGGTGTCGAGGCACCAAGAAAAGCCTCCAAAGATTGCAATTTATAGGCGACTGTCTCTTGTGGCGGAGGAGGCCTGAACAAGGATGCATATAGCGCGTTCGCTGTTCCGCATGGAACGAGTACAAAGCGGATGGAATTGAAGGGCTGGTGGTCCTCTCGCATTCCCGTACCGGTTGCATAGATAAGGTGGTTCACTATTTCGTGAAGGGTACCATCCCCAGAGCCTAGCACAATCGTGATGTCTCCTTGGTATCTATTGAGGAAACTGAGGACCTCTATCCCTGCATCGCCAGCGGCGCGAGTGCGGACGATCTCGGTAGGGATCCTGTTCGCCGTATGGAGGCGGGGAATGACGTGAGTATTGAAGAACTGCTCTGCCGTGGAGTCGCCAGAGACGGGATTGTAGATAAGGAGAAGTGACATGGCTAGCTACATGTTTTATATGGGTCCAGTCGATTTCACGAAGTAGCTCAGGTTCACGTACGTTGAATGGTCCGAGTCAAGTGGAAAGTGCTGAGTCAACTTTTTGGTCTGTCCTATATCTATCTTGCATGCTTTCTTTGCTTCGCCGCGCATCAACTGCCAGATCGTCGTATCCCACTCGCCCCTGCTATCGAACAATGTCCTCTAGCCCCCCGGAGTTCAAGAAATTCAGGCTGGCACTCATCCAGCTTGGTAGCCCCTCTCATTTCCCAGAAAACCCCACTGAAGCAGACGTCAAACGTGCGAACCTACAGCATGCTAGGAACATGATCAATCGGGCAGCGAAGAACTCCAACGGGAAGCCAGACTTGGTTGTCTTGCCTGTAAGACGCCTCCCTCTACTCTACCTTCTCTCAGCATCGTGACCGACCCCAGGAATGCTTTAACTCACCATATGGCCACGTGCACTTCCCTGTGTACGCCGAGACTATCGGCTATACACCTGGGCAACAATATGACACTACGAAAACTCAGAGTCAGAGCGTCAGATTGCTCTCAGAAGCAGCGTCGGAAAACCGGATTTGGCTCATTGGAGGTGCGCGATACACTTAATGTGATCTGACCAGTTGGTTTAATGACGAACCAGGTTCGATACCCGAAAGGGACACAATTAACGGCAAGATCTATAATACTTGCATCGTATTTTCACCAGAAGGCATGAATGGTTATATACTTTTGCCTTTGTCACTCATACCTTTGTCAGGCAAACTTGTAGCGACGCATCGCAAAGTCCACCTGTTCGACATCGATATTCCAGGCCAGATCATGTTCAAGGTGTGTGGAACGCTTCCCGACGGGCGACCTGCACTTAATTGCGTAGGAGAGCGAAACGTTGACGGGTGGCTCTTCTACGACGTTCTTTGATACGGGTAGGGACCCATAACCATGAGTAGGGTGGTTACTACGATTGATGATAGATTTCGCGCGCATTGGCCTCGGGATATGTTACGATGTGCGCTTCCCGGAGCTTGCCATGATCGCTGCACGAAAAGGTCGGGGATGCATGAGTAACTAACGACCAACCGTACACTCAGTCTGTTGGACAGGTTGTCACGTACTCATCTATCCTGGGGCATTCAATACGACGACGGGACCCCTCCACTGGGAGTTGCTCCAACGAGCTCGGTAGGCAGCCGCAGGGTGGGTGGGGTATAATCGAGCTGACGCAAGGTTTTATGCAGGGCTGTTGACAATCAAGTCTTCTTTTCGATGTGTAGCCCTGCACGAGATCCGAAAGCAGCCTATCAGGCGGTGGGTCATTTTGGGGTTTGTGATTTTTTAATCTAACGATCATATGTGACAGTACGGCCACACTATGTTAGTCGATCCATTGTGAGTGCTCCGCTGCGAGCGGCGATCCAACAACTGACATGCATCAGTGGGAAGGTACTCGGGCAAGCTGAGGAGCGCGAAGATATCCTGCACTTCGACGTTGGTAAGTTTTCCTGAGGTTGGATACGCCGGATGTTGAACATCTCCCGGAAGATCCCCAAGTGTACCATTCCGCAAGAGCAGGGATACCTGTGACCACACAACGGCGATTTGATGTTTATCCAGATGTTAGCGGAGGACCTGGGGTCGCATAGGGAAGTACACCATACTATTGATCTTGATCATCCACTACTACGCACGTCTGTACTATTACTAGTGTAGTGTAGTGTAGACAGCGATCGATCGATGACTGGACTGCCGATACTAGCTTCCAAAAGTGGATGTGCACGAAATTTCCAGGACATTCCACAGCTTTCTAGTACAGCATCGCGCGCAGGAGGCTAAAGAGGCCCATCGCCGTTCGTTACTTTCTTCATTCTGTTCCATCCTATCCTTCCTACCATGGTCAAGGAAACGTCAGCCAGTTCCTTTTGGTTGTTCCCTTCAACTGACTCATTTTACTTGCAGAAAATATTACGATCTGCTCGAGGTAGCCCCCGACGCCTCCGAGAGCGAGCTCAAAAAGGCGTACAGAAAGAAGTCAGTCTTTGTCCATTGTCCCCCCTCTCGTCCTCACCTTTTCTCAGAGCATTGCGACTACACCCGGACAAAGGCGGTGACCCCGAGTCGTTCAAGGAGGTGACACATGCGTATGTCCATGTTCACCTGCATTCTTTATCCGCTAACGCATGCACACTAGGTACGAAGTCCTGGAAGATCCCGAGAAACGAAGTATATATGATGCTCGGGGAGAAGCTGGTCTCTCGGAACAGGGCGGAATGGGTGGCATGGATCCGCAGGTTAGCCACCTTCCTCTTCCTCTCCACTCCTTGACTCCATCTGCATTTCTAGGATCTCTTCAGCCAACTCTTCGGTGGCGGAGGCTTCTTTGGCGGAGGCGGCGGTCGTTCGCAGGGCATTCGCAAGACTAAAGATCTTGTTCACCGAGTCCAGGTGTCGCTCGAGGACCTTTACAAGGGCAAGACAACGAAACTCGCTCTCACGCGGAATGCTCTTTGTTCGAAGTGCAACGGCAAGGGTGGCAAAGATGGTACCGTCCGCGCGTGTGGATCATGCAATGGTCGAGGTATCAGGGTCACGCTTCGTCAAATGGGTCCCATGATCCAACAATTACAATCCGAATGTGACGAGTGTGGTGGAACGGGGGAGTTTTTCAATCCCAAAGATCGCTGCTCGAATTGCAAGGGCAAGAAGGTCATGCCGGAGAAGAAGATCCTAGAGGTTCACATAGACAAGGGCATGAAGGGTGGTCAGACGATCACCTTCGCAGGCGAAAGCGATCAATCGCCAAATGCTCAGTCTGGAGACGTCGTAATCGTTCTAGAAGAGAAACCCCATGACAGGTTTAAGCGTCAGGAAAACAACCTCATAATCGAACTAGAGATCGACCTCCTCACCGCACTGGCCGGTGGTGAGGTTGCGGTCAGACATCTTGATGATCACGCACTACTTATTCGATTTTTACCCGGGGAAGTTGTTAAGAATGGTACGTTGTGCTGTTTCAATGTCGCCTCTTCCATTTCTTGATTGCAATTTTATCAGAATCCCTCAAGGTCATCCGGTCACAAGGGATGCCAGCTCGACGGCATCATGAGCCCGGCGATCTCTTCGTCAGGTTCACTGTTAAATTTCCCGATGCCATCGATCCGACCAAAGTTGCTTTACTTGAGCAGGCCCTCCCCCCTCGCATTCCCGTGCAGAATTTCCCCAAGAGCGTCCATCTAGAAGAAGTGGATCTCGAGGAACCCGATGCACGGTCGAGAGGCGCCATGTCGGATGATGCAATGGATGAGGATCACGAGGGCGAACCTCGGGTACAATGTGCAAATCAGTAAATTCTCTGTGCTGGTTAGCCGTTTGATATTTGTTGCTACTAGTACCCTGATGATCACCTGTGTGTCCATGGATTCATACACATCTTTTGTTACATCCACCGTAATTAATATGCATTAAGGAACTTTCTGAGATACCGTTGGAAGATTCCGATCTGATATCTATTATCGCGATTATGAGGTTGTATCCCAGCGAACCTGAGAGTGGGCTGAGATCAGAGAAGTGGAATGCTGGGGTCAACCGTTAAGCATGCTCACCTCTGGGTTAAGCTTGAACCTTTCGTAAGCCTGGCGGCTGAAGAAGCTGACCTCGGTTTCGTTCTCTGAATCCAGAAGGTGAGTGACGGGACAGTGGACTAAACTTCCACACCTACCAAGACCAACATCTGCTAGCAGCGTAGTGTCACCTTCCAGGATCCATTCATCATGGTCCAAATTGATGATCAAATTCGTGGTCTGGTAAACACAAGCCCATAAGATATGTACGAGCAATTTTCCAAGATCCAACAACTTCCGCACCTTTGCACCATGTGCCTTTGCATAGAGTTTGAGTGTGTCTAGTTTGACATTAAACAAAGAGGAACTAACATGGCCAGGATGAGGGGCACGAACCTAGAACAGCGTTACGGTAGGGTCGCCACGCAGGTCCAGTCTGGATAACTGGATTGAAGGTGAGATCAGACGGAGGCTAGGACCAGGAAATGATTGTGACATACCTTGGCGAACAATCTCCTTCAAGTCACCGACTGTCGTAGTTTCAAGGTTGAGTTTGTGAAGGACGAGGCTGCGAGCCGTACGGTATTCGAGAGACTTGATCACACGGATGGTGATCGTAGCCTCAGTTCGTGGGATTGCTTCGTTGGTTAATATGTGAGATATCCCTTCAGACATTCAGAGGATTTGAGGTGTTTCTGAAGTAGCTTCAAATGGAAGTATACTGTATAGTCATTCTACATCAAGACGCTACTTTGAGCTCTCCAGCATGCATCTGTCCATATACAGTCGTTTCGACCGTTTTATTTGATTTCCTAGGAATGAAAATCTCTAAACCTATATGTCCGTCGCTGATCACCGAGTTACTATGGTCCAGGAAATGTCGGGCCACCAAAACGGTCCTACAGCTGATATGTATGTACAAGTAGTACCCCTGCCAGGCTTTGGAGCATCTCCGGTCGTCGTGGTCGAACTTTTATAGCCTCGCCATCTCCATCGGCTCATCAGACCTAGTCTCCCTTGCAGACGGAAGACAGTTTGTCCACCAATTCCCCATTCACGGGCCGCCATGCCTGCCATCTCTCCAGAATATCACCGACGTTTCGCCAGCTCGAACTTTACACCCACATCATATATAAATGCGGGGGAAGATCTCACAGTCATGCAAGTCTCTCCACCCCTCCATAGCATATCATGTTAAGAGTGTTTCTGGATGTGTCAATTCCCGAGCTTGTAGAAAAGCTCAAGATAAATGAGAAGATCAGCCTTCTCGGCGCACCTAACTGGTGGAACACCAATGCTGTCCCCAGTCTAAACATCCCAGCTGTGCGGATGAGTGACGGACCAAATGTAAGTACATGTTCTTGTTGCTTCATTAATTTGCGCTGACTCTGTCTAGGGTGTCCGTGGCTCATCTCACTTCATCTCTACCCCCGCCGTCTGCTTGCCGGTAAGTGACAAGCAGCCTGCTGAGTACCATATACTGAGACTGGGAACAGTGCGAAACCTCCATGGCATCAACCTTCGATGCCGATTTAATACACGATGTTGGTATTTTCTTGGCTGAAGAAACGAAAATCAAATCGTCTGTCATTCTCCTCGCTCCAACATGCAACATCCAGCGCAATTCTCTCGGTAGACGTGCGTTCGAGTCTTTTTCCGAAGATCCTCATCTTTCCGGTCAGCCCACAGCATTACGCCTGGTACATACTCATTCCCCCGTACAGGAACCATGGCTGCTGCCTATGTGAATGGCTTACAGTCTAAGGGTGTCGCAGCTACTATAAAACATTTTGTCGCGAATGATCAAGAGAGTGAGAGAACGGCAGCGAACTCCGTCATATCAGACAGAGTTCTTCGAGAGGTTTACCTTTACCCGTGTGGCCATTCTCTCTTGGGCTGTGGTTCTCGCTTATCTCCGATTAGCTTTATGCTGGCTCAAAGGGATGCTAAGCCTTGGGCGTACATGACTTCGTATGTGAAGATGATGTGTCCTCTATCACTGCCTGCTCACGATCAGTTCTGTGGAAGGTACGGCCGTCTCTGGGGAACTCATTGCTCCGAGAACCCAAAGCTTCTCGAGGGTATACTTCGGGGCGAATGGGGGCACGAGGGAATCATAATGAGCGACTGGTATCCTCCCCCTCTACTCATAGTCCCTAGTTTGTTCATCTCAAATGCAGGCACGGTGTTTATGGGACTGATCAGTCGATCAATGCCGGCCTCGACCTTGAGATGCCAGGTCCGCCCCGCTGGCGAACGGAATTCCTTATTCAACATTGTCTTTCCTCACAGAAACTGAAGATTCCTGTTATCGACAAAGTGACATTTGTTCAAAAGATGGCAGCCATACACCCTGATATTGTGTTCGGTGATGGTAAGGAACGTTCCCGTGATACGCCTGAAATGCGCAAGTTCTGTAGAAAACTTGCGGCGGATGGCATGGTACTACTCAAGAACACCGGAAGCGTGCTACCTATCACACCGATGAAGGCTAAGACTATTGCTGTCATCGGTCCGAATGCTAAAGGCACCGTTATTTCCGGAGGGGGTTCCGCGGCACTCAAACCTACCTACATCGTTAAGCCATTGGATGGCATTGTCCAAAATGCTCCAAGTGGTGTGGAGATTAAGTATGAAGTTGGTTGCTACTGTGCGTTTCATGGTCCAGGATGTTGCTCGTTCATCACAATCATGTATAGCCCACAAATATCTCCCCACACTTGAGGCTTACATCAAAACACCAAGCGGTCTCCCTGGTTGGCACCTTCTATACACAAGATACACAAGGAAAACGTTGCAAAGAAGTCGCCATGTACGTCCTGAATACAACTGCAATCAGGTTCAGCGATTTTCTGCCATCTGGCTTAACCCAAAATTGGACGATCAAGTTGGAAGGCAAACCAATGGTAGAAAAAACTGCTGTCTACGAGTTCGGTCTCGCAGTCGCTGGGCGCGCCAAGCTATGGGTGGATGGCAAGTTAACAATCGACAACTGGACTCACCAAACTCCAGGAGACTACTTTTATGGGTATATTCGTCACTTATTGCTATGACTCATCCTTATCCTCGTTACCACAGACAAGGAACTATTGAAGAGAAGGCGGACGTACGCTTGGAAGAGAGACTGCCCGTCGACATCCTTGTCGAGTACACAAATACACTTCCGCCAGACACTACTAGTGATGGGATGGACAAAGGTAACTCGCAACCGGCGTTAATGCGTGGTGTCGTGAGGCTATTCTATGAGAGATTTGCTACATACTCACGAGTCGGTCAGCGATTGGGTGGTATCGAAAAGATCGATGCCGATCAAGCCATCCAGAATGCAGTGGCTCTTGCAACTAGATCTGATGTCGTTGTCTACATCGGTGGTCTAACACCTGAATGGGAAAGCGAAGGATTCGACAGACCAAGTCTCTATATACCTGGAAGACAAGATGAACTCATTTCGAAACTTGGAAAGGCCAATCCAAATACTGTGGTATGCATACAAGCGGTACGTATACCAATGACATGTCGACTTTCAGCTGAACGTACCCTATCCAGGGTTCCGCAGTTGCGATGCCAATGGTGTGGTGCTGGCCTGGTATTCCGGTAACGAAGTTGGGAATGCTCTCGCCGACGTCCTGTATGGGACTGTCAACCCTTCAGGGAGGCTCTCCCTTACGTTGCCTGTTTGCATCGAAGACATTCCACCATACCCACATCTCCACAGCGAGAACAGAGAGATCAATTATCATGAAGATTTATTTGTGGGATATAAATACTACCAGGCCAAAACTATCAAACCTCTGTTCCCATTCGGGTGTGTTCGACCTGACTCGTAACTTTCGAACTTAGCTAAGCCTTTTTAACCCAACATTTCAGCTATGGACTGTCCTACACGAAATTCGCGATCTCGGACCTCGCGCTACGGGATGTCTCTTCCCATGATGAGCATTTCAGCATCAAAGCCGCGGTCAAGGTCGCCAACTCCGGAAATGTTCGCGGATCATGTGTAGTGCAACTTTACGTCTCCCTGCCTGACGTCGGCGTCACGACACCTCGACTACAATTGAAGGGCTTCGCGAAGGCAAAGGATCTTGTGCCAAAAGCGACCCAAACCGTTGATATTTCCCTCGATAAATATCACTAGGTGCAATAATTAATTTTGTCATTGAGAATATCTTGACAAAAATAATCATGAAAGGCATGATTTTATCAAAAAGACCCTAGTGGAAATTTTGGAATATAATCATAATAAAAATAGGTGTTC
>JBBPQD010000518.1:0-11066 GCA_038092355.1 Caloboletus inedulis
GGATCGTCCAGCATCAGGCTGGGACGTCTTGGTATATTGGAGCGTCGTCGTCGTCGAGCTGTTGCGTGGCTTGTTCTCTTTACCATTGTCTTTCACGGGTACCAGGCGTTCCATGGGTATCGTGGGTATGGGAATCATGGAAATCGCGGGTACCTTATCAACGCGAGGCTGAGCAACATTGACATGGGGAATGGTAAGAGGCTCCCTGGTAATCTCGAGGTCCTTGGCCGTCGTTTTTTCGGTTTTTCCTACAGCATACAGTGTCAGACCGGGTAAAGCAGTAATCGAGCCGCGGCACGTACTATAGTTTGGAAGTGCGTCTGATGAACCACCGGATGAAGTTGAAGCTGTGGACGTATCTTGAAAGACTGTAACGCATGCTGAGCTTCGTGCGACGACAGAGGGCAGAGGACACAAGTTTTCTATGTTTGAACACAGACATCACGTTAGCCAACAACCACGTCTTAAATGAACGGCGACGAGGGACCTCATTACCTTCTGCCATCTCTGCATCCTCTACTCGATGAGTGACACTGAATCGCGCCTTCCGGCGTTCCTTCGCAGTCCGGCTGGCAGACGAAGCGTTCGCAGGCGCGACTACCGTCTTGACTACGGCAAGCTCTGCCTGAACGCCCGCTAGATCTGACTGGAGGAGAGCGACCTTGCGGGCGGTGTCGGCCTTGACCCCAGTGATCCTCGCCGCCTGACATTCCATCAATTGCTGGAAGTTCCTGAAGGACTGGCAGAGATTCTCGAGGGCATCATCACAACCCTTCTTGTCGCCGTCGACCTTCATGTTGTCGAGCTTGGTGGTGAGTTCCTGAATCGTCATCTTGTACGAGTCCGTCTCCGCGCGCTGCGAAAGCTCCAGACCGGTAATGCGATCTTCCTGAGATGCTACTCGTTCGGACAACTCGCTGACCTGCCGCGTGAGTGCTTCGGTTCCCTGGCCATGGACCAACGCAGGTGTTCGTGTGCCTTCCACTGCGGTGATGCGATCCTTGAGTGAGACGACATCCGACGCGATGACAGTAACCTGAACGACAATTGCAGTGACCAACTGGTACAGCAGAACGATTCCAGCTTTCAGTTGCGCCAAGGCAATCGTCGGAGCATCGCGCCCCTTGGTCATGTCGTTCCAGTCATCGTCGGAGCTGGAGGCAGTGTAACTGGGAGGGGACGAAACATCGTGCCCGTCGATTAAGGTCGTGGACTCGGCGCCTGATGGGCAAGAAGCAACCAGGACCTGATCCACATTGCTAGGTGGTGGCATCTGGAGGAGTCCAACACGGTGGCACATGGCACATGCGAACGCGGAAGCGCTCGAGAGTATAGCGTCCTTGCGGGAGGTAGCCATTGATAAAGCAAGAAGATAGCAGTAAGAGAGGTGAGCGCAAAGAAGAGAGCAGATGCGGGAAGGAACAAGAGAAGGAACTGAAGACGAGCCTACGGTGTGCTAGCCTTATATATGCCAGGAATTGGGGCTCGGATTAGGTCTCAGCCCACTTGACGACGACGACTGAGAATCATGCAGCAAGTTCGCCATCAGGCGGCTGGCCTCAACCGCAACTGGCAGTCTTCATCGAAATCAGTGTCAACGAACTTTCACGCTACCTGCCGAGATCAATTTTCACAAACAGGCGAGGATGACCTATGGAGGAGTGGACATGTAGTAACCGAGTGAATGCCCGCAATCTCATCTACCAGGCCATCACTTGGTCAGTCATCTCTCGCTCGATGATCAGTGAGAGAAGACGAAACGCGTGAAATATGTGGAAGAAGAAAAATATCAATATAAAAATACATCCAATAGCCCACCAGTGACATGTACAGCTAGCTCTGTGAAGGGTACTGTCCTCCTTGCTGTGCCTGCGTCATCGTTGTCCGCTACGCCAAGCCAAAACCGAGGCCGCGTGTCAGTAAAAATCGCTTCACCTATTAATCCACACACGAGAAATCTCACCTGCATGAGTGACGAAAGCCTCAACGCTTGGTCCATCTGTTCCTGCGTGAAATGTGCGCCAGGAGGGACCACCGGTAGATAATGCGCTGCGATACTGCCTGCTGGGCGGGTCATCGCGGTCCCGGGGATCTGCGGTGATGACATGGGCAGTTGTGGCTGGGCGGACGGTGGGCGTGGAGAGGCAGCGTTCGAAGGAGTGACAACAGTCCGAGGAGGAGAAGCTTGCTGTGCGGCGCCGATACCGGGCGAGGACGTCGCCGCCCGTGAATGGTATGGTGGCGAGAGGTGCGCACCAGCAGGTAGACTACTGAGAGCGGCCTGCGGCGTACCTTGTGCTTGGGCTTGAACCTGTGCCTGGGCTTGCAGTTGGGCATGTACTTGCGCCTGCGACTGGGTAACAGCCGTGATAGCATTCGCACGCGCTTGCGCTGCCTGGACCTGAAGCATCTGCTGTGGTGATATGCGCGAAGCTGCGGCAGCAGACATCGGAGTTGGCATTCGTTGTTGCTGAGAGATGTTGACTTGAGGGACCGCGGATTGGGGACGGATTTGTGGAGCGGGTTGGGTAGGTTGGGTAGCTGGTCGAGAAACGCTGTTGCCTGTCTGCTGTTGCTGTGGTTGCGGTTGTTGCGGTTGCGGTTGCGGTTGTGGTTGTTGTGGTTGCTGCTGCTGTTGCTGTGGTTGTTGCTGCGACTGCTGCTGTTGTTGCTGGGCAGGAGCAGTTGCCGCGACTGGTGTTTGCTGTACAGGATATCTGTGAGTGAACGATACAACCATGTCAAAGGCGAGAAACGGACACCCTGTGCACGCAATAGTTGCTGTCTAGCAAGTTCCTCGTGCCTTCGTCGTGTCATCAACATTTCCTGGTGATCCCTCGACTCTTTCTCTGCTTTCATCCGGCTAAGCTCGACAGGAGTGAGCTTCGGCATCTTATTATACTGGCCATGCGTGTCATGGATATTTGGAGGTTTCCTCTGGTTCACTGTAAGTCCCTTAGCAATGATCCAGACAAGTCACTACAAAATGATACGCACTACTCGCAGCCTTCTGCGTTGCCTCTCTTTTCTTTGCGGTCTTTCGTATTGTCTCATACATAAGTGAGTGTCTTCGTCGCTTTATCGTGTCTGAGGTGATAGTCACACCCGTCGGACCAGCCCCACCGGCCAGGCCCTGTGCGATATTGACGTTCGCGAGGCGCTTCACCCCCCTCGTCGTCATCTGGACCTGCTGCGGGGACGTGGAAGGCGTAGTAGGGGGCGGCGTCCCATCCGCCAGAGAAGTCATGTCCGCATGGCCGGGGACACCACCCGGCCTGCCACCAAACTTGAGGTTCCAGCGTTCTAAACACTCCCAAGGCGTCCGCTTATCGATCGAAATGGTCACGCGTGCGGAATTGAAAGAATCAGTGACAAGGGTCCAATTGAAAGGGTACTTTTCAACTAAAGATTTGAGGAGGGCATCTTCTGAAGGGCTCCATGCATGGTCAAGCCGTTTTTTATTGTCTTTTGGAGGGTGCGGGACAGTGATCCCTCCGATGGTGTGTGGTTTAACGCCGTCGAAAAGTTCTTCGAAGAAAAGGGGCCGATGAGACAAGAGCTACACCACCCACACTCAATCATCAAAGTTCGGACTTACCAGAAAGGTGCTCGTCGGTAATCTTATTCGACAAACTCTCGGCCTCGGTGACAGCAGGCTCCTCCGGAGGAAGCCACTTCCCGTTCTTCCACCGCCTCACGGGTTGCAAAGGGCTAAGCAATGTGGGTTTACACAGCATGAATTTGCCCATGGGTGCTATCTTCGTGTACCCAGCGTCGTCAACGCGTCTATTGTCATCCCGCTCAGACTTCTTGTCGGACCTCTTCTTCGGCTCGGAAGGTGCAACATCAGGCATACCTAGTGGTTGGAGGTCGGGGAAGAGGTCAGAGAGGTCGAGAGCGTGTGCAGACTCGAGATCGAGAGCGCGCGGTGAAGAATCTTCGGTAGTGAGATCCGAAAGTGCTTTAACGAGATCGAGGTCCTCGTTGTCCACGAACAATTTGCTGTCGTCGGAGTATGCGATCCGCTCTCTCAATGGTGCATACAAGTTCGACTTCGGCACCGACTTGCTCGGGCTAGGTAAGGCTTGGGGAGTGCTTTGGGATTCGGAGCTTGGCTGGGAACCCAGGACTGGATCGCTCGAATCTGGTTTGAGTCCCGCGAGATCAACCACATCCGTTTTCGTCGTCCCCCCAGCATCACCATCTGTGGCTTTATTCCCCTCAATCTCGCCAGGCCGAACGCCATCAACGTCCATTGCATCCGCATCCCTCTGCCATGCGCCACTCACATTCTCCAACGCGGACGAATCTTCCACATCCTCCACTTTCGGCCTCAGGACACCATCAGGGCCCATGCTCTGCCTCTGACTACTCTCCTCTGACTCGCCCGACCCCGATCTTGACCCACTCCCCTCCAATGCTTCTTCAAGCATATTCCTTGTCTCCAACGCATCGACGATGTCCCTTTGTTCAACTTCCCCCTCGTCATCGTCATCTCCAGACTCCTGGTCACTGTACGCGTGTTCTTTGTCACCTTGTTCGCAGGCGACTCCTTCATTGTCCACTTCCATGTCCCGTTGTCGCCGCCGTTGCTGCGAGGCAGCATCGGTCGTACGCGGTCGCTTCCAGTGCATACAGATGCCCAGCTTAATGCGTTCTTCGCGAGTCTCGGCTTCATGCCATTCGAGAACAGCAGTGGAAATATTGAAGGCAAGAACGTATTTCCATTTGCGTTCTTCCCGGAAGTCGACACGCATCCATTTCTGTCGGCAGTAGATAGTATGAGCCCCATCATTAAATCTATATCAAAGACAATAGAAGCCCACGAGAGCAGAAAAAGGTGAGTGCAAGAGAGACGAATGAGGACACGTACCATCTCATCCAACAGATAATCCCAATGCATCTTCGTCATCCCTCCCAGATTTCGCTGCTTTTTTGGCTGCCTATAACTCCACTTTGCTACATTTTCGAGCGATTCAACGCGCTCCAGCGTGCGTATAAGCCTCAGCTCCGTAATTGCGACCTGCATAAAGCCGCAGGTGTTCAACGCACAATCAAAAGAGAGGAAATACGCATACACTCCAATCCTTTGTGCTCAAACACTTGGTTGCCCTCGATACCTTTTTATAAATCGGGTTTGCACGGATGATCGCACCCCACTTTGCGAATCCAAGCGATGCCCACTCCTCCTTGCCTCCTTTGGTGTCTGCCTTGTCTTTATCTTTCTTTTTCTGTTTCGATGATTTACCTTTGCGGAGGTACTCAGGGGGGAGTGCTTTGAGAGGTGGGAGGTTATAGGCGGGATTGAAGTGATGATGTTGAATCTC
Organism: Caloboletus inedulis; assembly: GCA_038092355.1. NCBI lineage: Eukaryota > Fungi > Basidiomycota > Agaricomycetes > Boletales > Boletaceae > Caloboletus > Caloboletus inedulis. Next base: position 5,328 of record JBBPQD010000518.1, read on the forward strand.
CGTCGAGAGAGTCGCTTGTGGAGGTTCTTCAAGGGGTTCACCATCGGTTTCTTCAAAACTAAAATCAGGCAACGCAGGGGCGGGAGATGTTGGCGTAGGTATGAGGAGAGACGGTTGGATGGATGTAACATCGACGGCGGTATGGATTACCATCAGACGCGGGGGATCCTCTGGAACAGGCGAAGGTGACGGGGCGGCGGCGGCCACGGCCACGACATCAACAGCGGTGTCCTCACTCTGGGCGTGGATCTCCGTTGTCTGTGGAATCACGGGTGAAGTAGGTGGGAGAACCAGCTGGGGAGACTCTTCACGAATGTCCTCCATAGGTTCCGAGGTGTCCATCTCCACCGTCTCGGTAATGGGCTCAGCGCTGATGCGCTGAGGAGATTGCGATGGCACGGGCGGAGATCGAAACTGCGAACTGTGCTGTGATGCTGCAGGACTGTGATGCGACGAGGCCGATGCAGGACGAGATGGTGGACTCGGCGCTGGAGGTACGCTGGTGCGGGGGTCGGGGGGTAATATCTGCTCTTCCTCCTCCTCTTCTTTCTCCTCCTCTTCCTCCTCCTCCTCCTCCTCCTTCTCTTGCGCCTCTCTGGGTTGCTGAACGGACGGCGTGGATGGATGCGACTTGGGGAGCTCGACTTCTGCAGGAGCCTCGGCGACGTCGTTGATCTCAGCCTCCTCATCCTCTTCCTTCTGCACAGGTGATTTGGGACGCGTAGGTGACGCAGGTGGTTCAGACATCGGAGAATCAAGATCAGGCACAACTGGTTCCTCCACTTCCTCTGTGACTCCTTCGGAAGGAAACGGAACGGAAAGCTCGCCGTCAGATAGATTGGACATCAAACCTGATTCTGGGCTGCCAAGATATAGATCAGCATAGTATATCCCGGCACACGATAGCAGCGGCATTGATCGACGAGTTGAACGGCATACAGGGCGACACTCACTTCTTGCCAAGATCGAACCTGTCCATAAACTGTGTCAACCCCCCGTCCTCATCATCGTTCTCATAATTTGTTTCGTCATCCAGTGTGAGGAGAACACCGACGTTGTGTTTCTGTTGGATCATGCGGTACATCTCACGAAGGAGCGCATTTCTCCGCTGTATGATTGCACTGTGTGGTCGTTAGTGGAAAACCTGAGATGGATGATGAACGATAAAGCTTACTCGAGCTGTGCCACGCGTTCTGTTACTAGCGACTCTGTCAACTCTGCGGACATGCTACTGCGAAATCGAGCGGTCGTGTGTCGTTTGTGCGGTCCTCGCTGGGGTGTAAAAGCGAGACAGAAAACGAGCTAATGTCAGATGGGGGTGACTTGTCGTCAATGTCGCTGGTAACGCGCTCGTCTGTCGCTATTGGCCGGACTTTTCGGTAGGACGATGCGAGGACGGTGGATGGTATTGGACGCCGGGGGGTAGACTCGCTACGGTAGGGGGGTCATTTCGTGAATAAGGGGGGTTACTCGGCCAGAAGGGGGGTCGCTTACTTTCCGGTGAGGAAAGACCTTTTGTGCACGATACGGACAAGAAATGCAAAGGGCATTGCAGGCTGCTTCAACTCACCACGCAATGTCATTTCGCACCGCTGTCCATGTCGCCCGGACGATCCCCGGCCGCAGATGTATGTCTACCCATTCACTTTCTTTCCCCACCGTCGCGCTCACACGTTAGCGACATGTAAAGGCGTGCACCAAACGACCATCCGACGCGCCATTACCAACCTTGAGATGCCAGCCATGTCACCCACGATGACGGAGGGTGGTGTCACTCTTTGGAAAAAAAAGGAGGGGGAATCCTTCTCCGCTGGCGAGGTCTTGCTCGAAATCGTGCGTGGTCAAGCCGTGTACGCCCGGTTCAGCCCACTTATCCGTTCCAGGAAACGGACAAGGCGACAATCGACGTAGAGGCACAGGAAGACGGTGTTCTGGGCAAGATCTTGGTACGTCTGTTCAGTGGGACGTAGCTACCCTCGCACATACTCTTACACCCACTCAGGCCCCAGATGGCACTAAAAATGTGTCTGTCGGAAGAGTCATTGCGCTCCTCGCAGAGGAAGGTGACGACATATCCAATCTCGAAGCACCGAAGGATGAGTCTAAATCAGAGTCCACCCAAAAGCCTGAGACCTCTGCATCTCCTCCTTCATCGCCACCTCCGTCCCCGACACCTGAACCTGTCCAAGAGCCCAAGGCACACTCTCATCATCCGACACATTCCAAGCATTTGATGCCATCTGTCGTCCGTTTGCTCATTGAAGGTGGTATCACTAATGCAGAGGTCATCAAGGGAACTGGTGTTCGAGGCATGTTGACCAAAGGAGATGTTCTTGCATATCTTGGGAGGGCTTCAAATCCCCTTGGCACGTACAAGTCTCCGCAGAAGGAGACAGCAGCACCCGCGAAGTCAGAGCTAGCCAAGGTACATCTCACTCGATCACTTCGAAAACCTACTAAGAAATCATCTGCTTTCAGCCTTTGGACGGCGATGCTACCCGCCAGTTAATTGTATCGGGGCTCACAGCCAAGTTAAAGCCAACATCCCATGGCAGGTCACTTTCCTCCACTATTAAAGGCACGCGCTCATTCGCCCCCGCAGCGCCACCAACCCCAGCCTCCTTCGACTCGATCATCGCTGACTACGTTCCACCTGCCCGTAAAGTACCCCGATCAACTGCGCCTGTCCCACCCACTTCCAGGAATAGCACCATAGCATATTTCGATGGCTTGTTCTGATCGTTTTGCTGTTCTTAGCAGCCTTTTATACATACCTTAGATTTCCCGCATCAACCGCCGTATACCGAGTGACAATCCAAGGTAAGACCACCCCATCCCTTGAAGACATGATTGCGATGGACCCCGGTCATGTAACTTCGTCGTCCAATCCCATACACTGGGAGGGCACGTGAGTACATTCACCAAAGTACCCGCCGTACGCACCCTAAACTCTATGAACGAATCCGACGTCCCGCCTCCCCTGGCCTTTGGAACAGGGACCAGGAACTGCAAACTAAGTAATCCTTCCCCTTCTATCCGCAAGGATGTTTTTGTTGAGCTTTGAAGTCCGCGGATGGTGTGCGAGATATGCGCGAAGCGATAACTGTGAATCGACCAGCATCGTTCAAATGAGAATAAACACGCCGTGGGGACGTAAGACGTCTTACCTGACCGATACAGGCCGCGAACATTCAAAGGTCTCCAATACCTCCCTATCGTTCGGATAATCCATCTTCAAAGTCCAACGTCAAAATCAATACCACGCATTCGTCTTCCATTGCCACGAAAAGGGAGGGATACGGCATCGGGAGATGATAAGACATGATAAGAGTCACACACCTCGGTGCTCCCGAAATCTCCTGACGCTTTGATACGAAAGAGAGGCTTCGAGATGCTCGCCGTTCCTTCAACACTCCCCCTTCGTTGTCCAGTATTTCTCGCAACATCCGCGACCGGATTGCCAATGAAAGTAATTTTCTCACAGGAAGGATCAAGTTCGGATAATGCGTCTCGAAGCCACGACGAGGACTGTGCACAAATATGCATGCGGCGGGTCAACCAAAATTTCATGTTAATTAGGAATTGGGTTAACGCCATTGGCCTGGAAGCGTGCGCGCTTAACCACCATGATACCCACCTTGAATATAATCTTCAACACACTATCTCGATCGCCAAATCGAAACAAGCAATGGGAAGGGAAAAGGGTATATCCATGTAATCAGTCGCGCAGCGCGCACGAGTGAGAGATATTGAACACTTGCGTTTGATCGCCGTCAAAGGGAAGGTCTATATTGGGTTCTGGGTCAAACGTGACGACTTCGCATGTCGTCGTAGGCCCTGAAGAATCCTCGGCGCTAATGAGATGAGAGGGTAGTTTGTGCGTTCGTCATTACCTCACCCAAGGAAGATAGGTGAAAAAACGAAAGGCGAGGCAAGATGCTCACAGCAATAACGTCAATGGGTAGCCAGGCCCTGCATACGAAAGCCGCATGCTGGTTCTCTTTTCACTCCCTCCCCCAAAAAAGTGCTCGAGCCCGTGTGCGGCATTGTCTTGCTGTCGGTTGCTGAATGGGGCACCTCGACCTTTTCCTTTGGCATCCCCGTGCTCTTCGTCGGATGCATCGTCCTCCCTGCGCCATTTCTTAGGCTTGGGAGTGTTCGAATGGGAAGATAGATTTGCTGTGCCGAAGATGCCAAGACATTCGATGAGTGTGGTGAGCGGTATCTCAAATGTTGTCGAGTCAGAATCGCGGTCTGGTGTCTTCTGCACGGGCTGCGAATTTTCGGGGTGGGGATGACCGGGCGAATAACTCCATTCGTCAAAGTGATCTCGATAGATGTAAGAAGTTGCTGTGGAGACCAGGCGACGGCGCGTCAATTGGAGAGGTGACTAAATGAATAAAGGCGATGGAGGCAGCCGTGAAGCAGCACGAGGCTGGCTGTCTGGAGCACGCACCAAGTAAACAATGCGCTTCTTCGACGGTCACAATCATGCCCATTGCGGTGTCCGAGGTAAGGGTGACGGATGCACGCTGGTCCAATGGGCGATTACGAGGATCCGAATCGGAATTCATGCTGGCTTTCGAGACACTCATTAATCGGACTCACGTTGGAAAAGTTGATGCCCTTTAAGAGGGCGGCAAAGAATCTTACATCGCGGACCGATGCGGTGAGGACCTGGATGCACGACAATGTGATTAGAGAGGCTCAGCACTGTGCCCATAGTACGAGATACCGGGATTGTGTCTTGAGGCTGACTCTGTGAAGGAAACGGCTGTGACATAGAGGCTGACCGCTGAGCAGTAAGTTACGAGGAGATGATGGATACGCAAATGTCACATCACGTGAGTCGTGACCATGGGCAGAGTTCAGCTCGGCAGCAATGAGAGAATCGTTCCTACTGCGCCCACTGCGCCAGATAGCTGAAAAACCAGCGAGACGTGTCATCGTCCGCGGAATCCGCCTCCTGGCATGCGCTTCACAATCTCGAACCAGACGCACGACAGTCTTATCTGTGTCTTTGGCAAGGGTACGGGAAACGAACACGTTCTCCTAGTCCCCCCCTTCTCCGAAAGCGCCAAGTTCTCTCCCAGATGCACATCCCTCTTGTTCTCGAAACTCTCGCAGGATGCCGGTTCCAAAGAACTCGTCGACGTCACGGAGGGTGCAGGTTCGGTCGCAATCAAACTCACTTTGGCACCCGGGAGAAAGTGGGAGCGGGTTACAGTGCAAGGTGACTTGTCCTGGATCGTATATCGCAATCGGGTGTGCAGTATCACGCATCGGATCTACCCAGGGTTGTGCCAACTTCTATGTTTAAACAGAGATCCCGCAAACAACATGTATTGGCTGTGTTCCCGTACAGAGATACCTCATGCTTCCTTGCAACCATCCCAAATTCGGCACTCCTTTCATCCCTGATGCTCCCAGGTCAGTCCTTGCGGTTCTTCTGGGGGCCGTGTTACTGACTCCCCCGGACACAGGTACGCACGAAACGATGGCATTTTATGGCTGGCCCATTTCACAATGTCAGCGTAAACCCTTGGATACCCAGCTCCATGCAGGGATTCGTGTGCTTGACATTCGGCTGTCCATCATAGATGGTCGACTCATCGCATATCACGGAATATTCCCTGAATTTACTGCATTCGCGGATATGCTCGTCACAATGCATAATTTTCTTACTTCGCTTAAAACAGCGAGTGAGACGCTTGTAGTCTCTATCAAACAGGAAGATTC
>JBBPQD010000519.1:0-11064 GCA_038092355.1 Caloboletus inedulis
CCTGCTGACTGATGAATATCGTGTAATCCCGCTAGTTTGCCGTAGAATGGGGTACGCCTTTTCTTATCGAACCTGAAGCAAGCTACTTCTTGGTTTTGATTGCGCGGCGACGCTATGCACACAATGAATGTGTATTTAGATTCGTTCTCATGGGTTTTTGGACCGATTGCCTCTCGTGCCCGTCGCCGGCCTGCGTATACCGCAGGGGATTTTTATAAAAGGGTCTGCTGGTAGACCTCAAATTTGAGCGCCAGTCCTCACGGGCCGTGCAAGTGCTTTCCCAACTCGCAAAACGATCATGTCCGACGTCAAGATCTGGTTTGGTGGGTGGCATCACTGCCGTTGATCGACGTAGTGAGATACTCAATGTACGCCACAGTAACCGGCGCCTCGTCTGGTTTTGGTCGCGCCATGACCGAGCATTTGCTCAGGATCGGAAACAAAGTTGTCGCCACGCTGCGCAAACCAGAAGCCCTTGCCGACCTGACAGCACGCTACTCCCCCACTCAGCTCCTCGTTGTCAAAGTGGACGTAACCAACAACGCCGACATCACCGCAGCCTTTGCAAAAGCTGAAGAGGTCTGGGGCAGAATTGACGTCGTGTTCAACAACGCGGGTGTCTCCATCTCGGGGGAAGTTGAGTCCGTAGACGAGGCAGACGCTCGAAACATGTTTGATGTCAACTTCTGGGGTGCGGCTTGTGTGACCAAAGAAGCTGTACGATTCTTCCGAGAGGTCAATAAACCCATAGGGGGTAGGCTATTGCAGGTCTCCTCCAGACTTGGCCTCATAGGCCAAGCGGTATGCGGGTTCTATGGCGCTTCGTCAGTATGATCCAGTGTGTTAGTCCTAGTATCGCGCTGATGTTCTGGCAACAGAAAGTTTGGTAATCCATCTGTGGTCGATCGTCCTTGAGTACAAAGCTGATTCAGCTGTCTCTAGCTTTAGAGGGTCTCACAGAATGTCTTGCATACGAACTCGACCCGGTATGGAACATCAAGGTTACTTGGCATCTGCTTTCTCATTCACCTTGGTCATGTTCTAACTCCTGTTTCAATTTTGATCTCCAGGTCACGATTCTCGAACCCGGCCCATACCGCACCGAAATCGTGCAGAGCAACTATCGCACTGCACGTCAGCACCCCGCATACGCGGACCCGGCCCTTCACGCGTCCCGGATTCGCAAGCTCCTTGCCTCGACAGAGCTATTCGATGGCGATGTCACGAAAGCTGCGATCCTGATCGAGAAGTTCTCCAAACTCGAGGACCCACCCATACGGTTCCCGTTGCACAGGAAGGTCGTGATGGCTATGAGGGATAAGACAAAGGGTTTGTTAGAGGTGGCGGATAAGTATGAGAGTTGGACTGACGATCTCTACCATGATAATTGATCGACGAAGGCTCGTGATTATGCGGCGATTTTTGTTGAAGTTTCCCCTTCCTTGGTCAGTCAATGTCTCGGTTGATATGCATGTAGTTCACCTCGCAGCTGCGACCCGCCCTTTGATGCGTAGAAACCTCTCGGATTGTTACAAAAAGGCCGACTGGCGACTTGCCATCACGGTTGACGCCAATGACCGCTATCTGATAAAATGATAAAAACAATCATGTAACATCAAGATCTCCGTTCGGCTCTTCCCATCTTGTTGCCCACATGTTGGGAAGACTCTATAGAGCCTCATTTTACATTTTCATGAATCCACGAAGCTTGAGGGCAAAAGTATTGAGAACAAACGAAACAATCTTCTAAGCCTTCTTCAACGTCCGAACCTTTAATCATGATGATACGAGTCTTCATTCCAGCTTTCGTACTTGTCTACCGCTCCAGCATACTTTTTGCGTTGTCTCATGGAAATGTCACGACGCGCCCCCGAGGCGATCGAAGCCCCCCGATCGCTATCGCGGCTTTTTGTGAAGTCGCCATGCAATCCAGCAGTTCTCTTGGAAGATGTCGGTTCGGTATGGCCAAGGCTCGAGAATGGACACCCTAAAAAAAAAAGCTCAGAACCGCATGAAGGGAATAAAAAAAAAGGACAGATTAGAAATGATCTTGATGTTCCATGCAGGGTCAAGCCGAGCTACAGGTGATTCGCTGAGCTATGTAATGCCTGCATGAGCATCACCCACGAGAAGCATGATTGATCACCGGTGACCTACCCAACCTTTCTGTTTCAAGGAACGGTCAACACGAAAAAGCCAAACAAGTTGGGCCGATACATACGAAGCGCTGTAGTTGTCCGCAGACACATGTAATAGCCTGCCTCGCATGAGCTTGTTGACCTCCCGGAAGAATCGTACCGCTTCCGTGCTCACGCGAGCAGCACCTCAAAAGTTGACGTCGAACATCTCCCAGGCCGCTACCTCGTTCATGCACTCGACTTCGAGCTGGAACGTTTCCATCCCTGTCCTTCGATTCGTCAGTCTAGCTCTCATATTGTTCCACCACCTCCACCATGTCTTCCCCCTCGACTCTCGGTGTCATAACGACCTAGTTGTGCAACGGGAACTTTAGGGGCGAGTCCTCGAGGTGGGCTCAATTTCTCGATCGCGATGGAGCTCGTCTGCAAGACATTCTCTCAGGCCCTTTAAAGCTAGGAGAATTTCGCGTTCTACAACGATCAATCACCGATGACTTGCCAAACTTTCTGTTGTCAGAACGTTAGCCTTGTAGGACAAGCACAGTAGACAATACGTACGAAGCACGGTAGAATCCGTGGCAGATCTACATGGCACAGACACAGACTTGTAACAGCCATACCTCCCTTTAGTTGACCCCCAGGAAGAATCGCACGCGCCCCGCACTCATGCGGGTTGCACCCAAAAGGTAACATTTCCCGGGCCAAGACTCGTCTCCGAACTTAGCCTCAGTTGTGTAGGTGATACCCACGTTGTTCCGTCAAACGCCGCCTGGGTCCTTTGCGAAGGCTGCGGTGATGTCTGCGCTGTTAGTCACATCCACTTTTGACAATGAGGAGCTGGGTGGGAGGATAATCTCCTGAAAGATCGGAGTAGACCTTGGGTTGGCGCAAGGTGGCGACTCGACCCTGCATTCAAAATCCGCAGAATCTCCCTACAGAGGAGGCTATAGGTGCTATGTACTTACTCCCCATTTAGAGGGGGGGGCATCGCCAAGTTATGCTGTAAGACACATTTTAGGACCGCTTAGATGCTCAAGGGCTAATGAGACCTGCGCTCGTTCAGCTGTGAAAGAGCTGCTGAGTTCCCGTTCATTTCAGCTGTTCTACGGAGAAAGTTCAATGCTCAGCTTATAGCACGGCCGAAACCGGATGAGGCGCCAGCTACTATAGTGTATGTATAGTGAGTATTTCGTTATGAACGGCAGGGATACAGCGCACCAAACCAGCCTTGACGGCGGACATGATTTCTTCTCGTTGTACGGTCAATAAAATCGCGACAGCGACAGTTTGTGATAACAATCCACATGCACCACTAGACGGTGTCGCACAGCCTCTAAAAAAGGGATATCATCGATGCGGCAAAATAGCATGTTTATACGGACTGCGCAACGTGGGCACACGACGCAGGTATCGTGTGACTACCTGGAGAATAGAGCTTAATCTCTGCAATCGTGCTTGCCAGTGACACATGATCCGTTGATATTCGGATACGAGATAGCTACATGGATTATGAGTACCCTTCCGAGATTATGACGACTCAGTTTCAATTGACTTGAGTACCCTCACCAATCTCTCCTTTCTTAGCGGTATCCAAAGGGTATCTCCGCCTCCGCCACCTCCGCCAGCGGCCCCAGTAAGGATCAAGCCGTGGTCCTTAAACTCGCCCAGCAAAGCCCTCAGTGCCGTGTCGCTCGTTGCGACGAAATGGTCTCTTGCGAGGGAGAATAGTGCATCATAATTGAGTCCGAACTGCGTCATGTCAGTAAGAGTCGACGCGTCGGAGCCCGTGGCTGCACCTGAGGCAGCTTCGGCGTTTGCGAGCTGTCTCGTGCTGAGGAGGATAAACAACTTCTTAGCCTTGGAAGTGACAGCAGCGAGGACGTGGGCGACCGCGGTCTCCGTGAGCGGTGCACCTGCGCCCGCAGTAGTTGTGGTTGCAACGGCCGAGCGGGCACCAGTCGAGGCGTATGATGCACCAGCGATGGAGGAACGGTCTGCGAACGAGAGCTCTGTGTCGTAGGGCATGAGGGTGGTCAAGTCATGCCAGAGAAATGCATATCCACGCTTCGGGGAGGCGTGCTCGCCCGCGGAGGAGAGAGACACAGCGGTATCCCCGGGCAGAACCTTGCGTGCGAGGAGCTCAGAAGCTGGCCAGAGGAGGGGAGAGCCGAGTCTATCCACGGATGCAGAGAGGTGGATGTTGGGACAAAGTGCAAGGAAAGAGAGCGCATTTTTCATTTTTTGGGCGCGCATGGGTGGAGCGTCGATATTGTGTACAACGAGATATAGGCGACGCGTGCGCGGCGCGTCGGTGGCGGAGAAGAAGGTACAAATGCGGCGTACCTGCGCGTCCACGCTGGTGATGGCAGCGCTGGCGAGGCCGGGGACGCGCTCTATGGAGGCAAGCACATCTTTGACAACGGTATTGGGGTGGTAGCCGTTCACGATGACGACATGGCCACGGTGAGCGAGCTCTTTGGACGCGAAGTTGTTGAGTACGGCGCGCTTTGAGCCGAAGCCATAGAAGACGAGGTTAAAGCCCTGGTCGAGCTCGTGGGCGTAGCGGCGAAACGCAGTACGGGCGTCATGGTGACCGGACCAACGCGTGCTGGGCCGGGCGTCGGCGGTGCGGGCATCGTAGGCGGCGATGGTGTCGTTGTACTCATGCTGGGTGAGCGGGAGGACGCGTGCAGAGAAGACATTAGCGGAGGTGCGCGCACGAGATGCGGCGTGGACGAAATATGCGTCGAAGGCGGCACGGACGTGCTGTGCGTCGGCGTCGTTGAGGACGTCCAGCAAATGGGTCTGGTCGTTGTCGGAGACGTCAGTGTCGGTGTCCATGAACCGATTAAATATTTAATTAGTTATTTAATATTGACACGATCGATAAGACGCGCTGATCAAAAAAAGAGGGAGACATCTTTCTTTCTCTTCCATCTCATCGACAGCAAAATGGCGCCTGTTGGAAAGCTCTACTCGGTCCCTCAAATGCGCCAGACCAAAGTCGTGCGTATCATCGCGCGTACATGCTCGATGCCTTCCTGACGTAGCACAGATCAGGAGCGTCGCTGCTCTCGGTGGTGTCGAAGTCGAAATCGTCGCTGATTACAAGCATTTCGAGGACAATAAAAAACCTGATTTTCTCGCAAAGTTCCCCCACGGAAAGATCCCCGCTCTCGAGGGTCCGAATGGTTTCAACCTCACCGAGGGTACTGCGATTGCCCGCTACCGTGCGTCTTTTCTTCCTCTTAACCACAGATCGCTCGATGCGATCGGGGAAGACGAAAATTATTTACTCAGTTATCCCTGTCTTAACTCGTAATGTCGATTCACGGCATACTCCGACTCCCATCCCATCCCTTCTATCATCTGCTTTGATCGCAAACTAATGCCCTCCCCTCAGTGGCAACCCTCTCGCCAAACGCTAACCTCTTAGGCACGTCCATAGAGGAGCAAGCGCTTGTTGAACAATGGATTCATTTTTCCGATTCTGAGATCGACATCTCAACACAGATTAGCTACCAGTTACTCAGGGGCGTTTTCGTGTACAACAAGGCTGTACGTCCTTCCTTTTTCCCCATATCGCAAATCTCACCTCTTTACAGATCCACAACACTGTCATCGAGAACCAGATTCGGGCTCTCAACACCCTCGAGGCACACTTATCGACACGCACTTTCGTCGTTGGGGAGCGTATCACGCTCGCTGACCTCGCCATTGCTGCTGCCGTCTTCCGTGCCGTCAGCGTCACCGCTGACGCCGCAGTCCGCTCAAAACTCGTCAACACCATCCGCCACCTCGAGACGGTCGTCAACCAGCCCAAGTTGAAGGACATCTTCGGTGAGATTGTATACGTCGAAAAAGCAGTTCAGTATGTCGCTCCCAAGAAGGAGACAAAACCTGCACCCGCCCCTGCTGCACCAAAGGAGAAGAAGGAAAAGGAAAAGTCAAAGAAGGCGGAAGAGGACGAGGAGGACGATGGCAACCTTGTCCCCGAGGAACCGAAGGCCAAGAACCCCCTTGATCTCCTGCCAAAATCAACCTTCAACCTTGAAGATTGGAAACGCGCATACTCCAACAAGGACACTCGTGGACCTGACGGAGCTCTTGAGTGGTTCTATGCCAAGTACGTCCCTGTGTACCTCTCGCCCCAGATTTCGCTGAGTATCGCGCGAACAGCTTCGACAAGGAAGGCTTCTCAGTCTGGCGGGTCGACTTCAAGTACAACGAGGAGCTCACCGTCGTATTCAAGTCCTCCAACCAAATTGGAGGCTTCTTCAACCGCCTTGAAGCTTCACGTAAATACCTTTTCGGGTCTGTAGGTGTCCTTGGAGAGCCCAATGCATCCCTCATTTCGGGTGTATTTATCCTCCGGGGTCAAGATGCCAAAGCTGCTGTTGATTGTGCGCCTGACTGGGAGAGCTACGACTACAAGAAGCTGGATCTGGACAACGAGAGCGACAAGAAGTTCTTCGAGGGCGCCCTTGCTTGGGATTTGGAGATCGATGGTAAGGCGTGGAAGGATGGCAAGAATGTGAGTCACACACCTTTTCACGTTTAAGCGCTCAGATACTAACATCTTTTTTTAGTTCAAGTAGTAAATGAAAATATAATTAGATTAGATAGATGTAAGCTTTTTGCGCCGTTGTCATGCCCAAGTTACGCTTCTTCCTCTACACGGCCAGGTGGCCAACATAAATGACGCTTGTACCACTTCGGTTGCATGATGTACGCTGTTCGACGTTCGATCCTAGTGTCGTTAAACTTGAAAAATTGTAGTTATCGGTAATCGACAACTTTAGGCTACTTGCAAGTAGAACGGGAACGGGTGGTTTGCTTCGCCTCTTGAGAGACCAAAGAAAGGTGGATTCATGCACTACTGTTCCATTCCATGTACTCACCCACGATTAGGTTTCGATCGAAGGAACTTAGCCAAGTAAGGTACGTATCCTGTAGGGTGCTAAGACGTGTGGAACGGTCGGAGAGGATGGGGAGCTTGTGCGCACGGAGGTTCAATGATATCACACAATAGAAATAGTGTTGGATGATGTTCCACAAACGGGGGCCATTCAATTACTACTTACCTGTGCGAAACGGAAACGGACGGGAGCGAACGGTTTCACCACTCTCAGAGTCTCGGTGGGTAGGTGAGGGTAACAGGGTTCCTTCCGTCCCTGCGCCACAAAACGATTCCAAGTCGGACCTAATATTGTTCCATACACATGTTAGAAAGCTCTCGTGGGGCCCTGTTCGAGCTCTACTTCAACTACTCCAGCTCCTTTCTAGAACTTCATAAAACAAGTAATCCGGGTTCACTTTCGCTGATACTTCGCTGACGGGTATATGCATGCTGCCTTTCCGTTCGACGCCGTTCGTTTTCTTTTCTCTGACGAGGTGACGCCGCCAGACACCGGTTCGACAGGTCACATTCAACAACCTTCACAGTGTTATTCGTGCGGGCAATGAGTGCCGAGGTGTGACCCCATCAATCCTCAGGTTGCTAAGACACCAGGACACACGTCAAACGGGCCCCTCCCCTTGTCGACAATCTGGGATATTTAGGTATAGGAAGAAAGACTCTAGGTGGTTGCTGAATCTATCTTCCTTGCATTCATTACCCTTCCCCCTTCCTTCACCTGGATAATAGCATCCCCGAATCTATGCTACGTGCGCTTATCTCCTTGGTTTTTGTCGGTGTTGCATTGGCTAGTCCCAGCGGGTTGCTCCAGTCTCGACAAAACCCATACGTGTATCCGCCGGGAAGTGACTCTTCCACTGTTCTGTCCTGTTTATCTCTTCATGAGAGCTGCAACGGAACCTTTGCCGACAACCCCTATGGCCAAGTTCCGTGCATAATGCTCACCACGTGCTCGCAGGTCGTGTCAGGCAGCGTCCCTCCTACCAACCTACCACGTCTGACCGAAGAGGTGTGTGTCGTTGCTCAAACTAGCCCATTATCACTGAATGTTCTGAGGATCTCTAGACCTTCTACTCCATGTCTGGTGGGAACCCATACATGACTCAACAAAATTATGTCGATGCTTACTACGGTGCAATCTCGGAGACATATCGTGGTTCATACCCTGACAAGTAGATTTTTTGCAAATCATGTCTCACTGATGCATGTACTGAATCGGTTCAAGTGTTACGTACATAATGGAACAGTGGCAGGCCATCGCTGCATGGACTGGGTTCTGTGACACATTGAATATCCCCTACAGCAGCTTTGCGGTACGAATTGTGCGCACTAATTTCACAGGACGCGTGGCTAACATCTTCTCCAGGACTGGTTGGAGTATTCTTCTCTTCCTGGGGTCTGTCCTGCCGTAGCATCCTGTCAGCCAATCCCCACAGACACCGTTAAGCCTTGTGTCCCGCAGCCCATCACCGACAACGGGTCGTGCGCCGAAATGGTGGCGCAATGTCAACTATGGGTCACCGATGGTCTCTTCCAGAATGAGTACTGTGTCCTCGCAAGTTTTTGCTATGCGTCGAGCAACACGGATATTCTTCTCCTGGATGTGTACCCGTTAAATTTCCCGGCTCCCACAACCTCCCAGCAAGCCAGGCTCTCTGAGGCGGTGTTCTATAACATGACTGGCGGGGCACCGTCGATGTCTCAACAGAATGCTATCGATGCTTACTACGCAGGATTGGTATGTTACCAACTTTGTTCGCTGGCTATCCTTCTAATCGAACAAAATCTCTCCCAAGACTGGCACGTGGATGTACACGAGTAACTCCTTTGGAGCATACATGCCTGTGAAGACGATTAATAACGGCCCATATCCTACTTCGTGCGCAAATAGTGTGCCTTTTCAAGGATGTGCGGCGAACTGACTTGAACCGTCCCCAGAACTCAATATGTGATCGATTTCTGGGCAATTATCAGTGCATGGACTGGGTTCTGCGACACGCGTGAAATTCCGTACTCGAACCTCGCCGACTACCTATCGTACGCTGCGGGAGGCAATTATCACCCGACGTGTTGATCGGTGCACATACCGTCTTGTGGAGTGGTGTTGACAAGTGACCCCCAATCCATCACATGAATATGGTTGTCAGTATTCGTTTTTTGGATTTGAACTCGCGCGTTGTATGGCTTCTTTTCAAGAGATCTGTTCACTGGTACTTGTAGCTGCTGTGTAGTCCTTGGTACAGACTCACTACTGATTCACAGCTCGGACATGGAGCCCCCCCACGATCCGTGTTGTCTAGGCAGCGACTAGTTTTGAGCATGGTTTCCAACGACGGCACATATTCTCAAACCTATGCTGGTGAGTCGAATCTAGCATAGCCGCACGCGCGGGTCAGCATCAAGCATCGAACTCCTATACGCTAACTTGCACAACGCTTCCTCGAATTCGACGGATTGAGGATATGCATCCCTTTCCACTTTTCAATACCCGACCCCACCGCCGACTGTACGAACAGTTTTGGTTCTGGAGTCTCTGGCGTATGTACGACATCTTTCACTTTGTGGTCACGCTTTGCGACTTCGACAGGCAAAGCTACCTTCCCCGAGTACATAGTCCGGCCGGCGTGAATACTGGCGAAGAAATTTCTGCATACAAGGCCCGTTGTGTCACGAAGCCACCGGCAATAGTCGATTATTCCGGAAAATGGTTGCGCGTACTATTGTTGACATCGATTTTGGTGCGAAGCTGTCCAGCAAGGTCACTGAGGTCATTCCGGACTGCCCTTGAGTCGCAGATGCCGCATTTCTTGACCAATAGAACGTTGCATATGATGACTCCGAGGGCCGAGGGTCATGGTGATTTTTTCTGTGCACTCGTGAAGGAAAGGGAAAGGTGTAAGATATCGTTTCCAAGGTTGATGATCCCAACTTTGTGGTTAGAAATTGACTCATTAAAGCACGAACCGATCGGCACGCCGGGGCCGTAAAATCTTCCAGAGGATATCCACCAACGTGGTCAATATGTTTTCGCGAGGGTAACGGATTAGTCAGCACCCACGCATAGTAAGTAGTAGTTGAACTTCAGAGTCTGTATACAGATGGAATTCAGACTCCTCGCAGGGAGCCCCGTGTGCCCCCCCCCGGACCACTTTATCCTTGTGTCGAGGGTCTCCAAGTGCTGTTGATATGGCTCCCCCGTTCTAGCCTATGTTTCAGCAGACGTCTCGCCTGTAAAAGGTGTATTCCTTGCACTTTTCAAGTTGTTGATCCTCTTCCACTCCACCCATCAACTGATCTTCAAAGAGACCATGAGTGGTGAGGCACACAGTGGGGCCGTCAATACTTCCCCTACCTTCGTCCCTGCATCGAGGCAGCTCAACCTCCAAAGTTTGGGTTCATCTTCTATTTTCTGCATCACTGCTAGCCGGCCCTCAAAGCCTGAAGGGTAACCGCTTTTAAAGAATTATCTGCATTCGTACAGCTCACAATTGGTTCATATCAGGGCGGTTGGTCAGCACGTAAATACTACCCTCTTCAATCATATTGTCCACTGGCAGCCAATTAGCCGATAGTGGCCATGCGCACATTTTGTTATGATCACGGTCCGTGCAGTCTCTGTCTGTGCACTGTTTTCCCATAAGTAGTACTACGATCGAGCACCATAGTTATTTAACCCCCGAACCCCTTTTTCCTCTCCTTACTTTCAAGCTAATGTCGAGGACACCAACAATCAACACCTAAGATTGCTGGGAAAGAGAAGTACACCATTAATGATACATAACAGATGGCGGGCTATTACAGTACCTGGGAAAGAGAAGCACATTGTGTACACCGTCGAGCAGGAAGGTGGCATGTTTGCCAGTCGCGACTATGAGGATTGGGTAACCAAATTGTTAGAAAAGGGCCAAGTCCTTGAGAGTCGCCCTGGGGGGTTTGACGACCCTGCTAGCATGCAGCGTGGCCCGTTCCAAGCCCGTTATCCCTATCGCCCCCCAGTTCCACGTCCAG
>JBBPQD010000520.1:0-11051 GCA_038092355.1 Caloboletus inedulis
TTTTTCCTGAATTTCTAGAGGTACTTTCGCATTTAGCCCCTATCTATTAGCCCCTATCATGCGATCCTGCTAAATGCTCAAGTCCCTACCTATGATCTAGACCTTTGCCTCATGGTAACCTCATGTCTACCATGCTTCCTACATGTATTCTACATGACTTCTACATGCACAGCCTAGATCGCCTCATGTATGCCTCACCAATCATGCATGGTGTGCTGCCTTGACTCATGTTCGCCTCATTGTCTACACATGTACACTGCCTGCCTCACCCATACCTCATGTATGGCTGTACTGATACACATGTTTCCCTCATGTACACCTTGCTGGATCCTCATGTAGCATAGCATATCACCAGATCCTTAGTACACACCTGTACACAGTAGAATAGTATATAAGGGACACCCCCAGCTCTAGAGCACGCTAGTCTTGTCCTCCTGGAGTATTCCCTGCACTCTACAGAGCTATAAGATCAATCCCTACTGTTCTATTGCCAACTGCTTGCACAATAGTAAGTGCTGGTCATTTCACCCTTGGTACTTGCCTTATCAGCATGGTACATCTACTGCCGGCACACCACTGTATCGCCCCGCAACCCCAATCAGGTCGCCAACTCCGCTTGAGCAGCTGGTCAACTGGGACCGAGTTTACAATCAACCTGCCGTTCCTTCCGACGCCACCCTTATCACCCCCTCCACACTTGCACAGACACTTGTAAAGCCTCAAGGGCTTGATCTACATTGAGCATCCATCCTATCAGAGGTCTCTGATATTATTAGAGAAGACCTTTTACTCAGTGCTCAGCAGGCAATGTTACGGATATTCATTTTCTATTATTTTTTACTTTTCTTTTCGAATTCTACGTGCAATGGCACTTGGTTGGAATTCTCTAAGTTAATGGATCACGTGATTAGGTCATGTGAATGGTCATGTGAGTAATGAGGCTGCTGTGCACCCTTCTCACATCCATGCTGTGATGTTGTAGCTGGAGCTGGGCTCGCTCCACACACGTGTATTTAATTACTGTCGACCCTGAGACCCTGAGGGTTCTCTTCCATTTTAATTTCACTTAGTTAATCTCTGCATGCTTCTTGTTACAACCGAGTAACAAGTGTACACGGGAGTGTACAACTAAGTCCCAATAGTATTAAGTAGCCTCTGCTACTAGGGCGATACTATGACTTGTCGAGGTGAAGACTGCTAAGTCCCAATAGTATTAAGTAGCCTCTGCTACTAGGTCGATACTATGACTTAGGACGGGCGAAGACCGTTGAAGGAGGTTTATGAAAGGAGGATGAGAGCGACGCTGAGGAGAAGCGAAGGGACTTGAAGTACACTGTGATTGTGTAAGATCAAGGTTAGAGTTACATGAAGCGGAGCTCTAACTATATATACTGTCTGCCTAGTAACTTTAGGGCAGGTGATAACTAAATAGGGATGTCTTTAGGGGAGGCGTCGGAACGAATAGGACCAGAATAAGACGGAATGGACGAAGTCGGAATGGAGAGAGTAGGAACTACGAGGCTGTGCGCGAGAGAGCACAGCCAAGGAGATAACGTCCGTGACTAGAGGAAATGTAACTAAAAGGGAAACATAGTATTGTCAAACAAGTCATCCAATAAGTCCTCGGGTAGGGTTAACCCTCCGGTGAGCTTATCCCATAAGTCGTTCATGGGATGGTCTAGCGCGGTGGTGGTGGGGGAAGGTGGAACGGAAAAAGGCGAAGGTTTGTCCATGCTCGTAACACTGGCCCATGTTTCTCGGCTAGGAGATCAAAGGCAAGAGGCAGATGGGTCTATTGTAGTTTATTACATTGGCTACTACATATTCATACTACCACTTACTATGTGTATTCAGATGTCACATACTGTAACTAGATTTGTCGCATCTAGATCAATCTTGGTAAATGATCAGCAGATATAGCAGCCACCAACATATGAAGGTGAACTAACTGTAGTCTAAGCCTTCGTCTGGTACAGCCAAGATCCCCTACTCCACCTATATGTCCACAGTAACAGTATGGTCTTGTTGTGATAGATAAAAACCAGTATTCTTTATATGAATGGATTACAGACAATACGGTACAGTCCATGAGTGGATAACAAAAGTACTATATAGGCCAGTTACTAGGGCGGCAACCTTGAGCATCTAGCTTTGCCCTTGTGGCCCAGTTGCGCCGTAAGATCATCTGATCAAGGAAAAAGTTGTACTTGTCCACCAGCATCTCTCAGCATATCACATGATACCCACCCATTCAAACATTTGCTTGCTCTGCTGCCGAGGAATTGAAGAACCACCCACCATCATCGCTAAACAACTCAGGGAATGTGGCAGGGTTGCAGTTTTCTTGGCAGAATGTATGCATTTCCTTGTGTTTGGATTTGAAGTGGAACACATTGACTGAGAGGCCAATGTTGGCGAAGTAAGGGTCTGACTTGACGTGTTGAGCAAGTGAACAATTGTTGTTGAAAAAGATATGGTCAGGCTTAAGGGCCTCAATGCAAAATGTGCGCTTGATAAACTCCTGGGCCACCGTGAGTGATTAGAGCACATCAAACAAAAAGAGAGACTGTGAGGACTCACTGCAACACTGACGACTCCTTCTGCTCCAAACATTGTGTCCCGCCTGAGTATCATCCCACAAGGGGAAACCGCAAGTTGCTCGTTATGCATTCTGGACCAGATGAACTTGGCACAAACTTTCCTTGAACTGGTTGGGGCTTGATTTTGCAGTACCTCTAGAACACTATCGGTGGCCTGAGAGACATGGCCATTTGGATCAATGGTAAATTGCTTGTTGTTGTTGTCAAAATCAGAAAATAGGGAGAGAAACCTTGAATTGGATGATGAAGAATGGATAGCGCAGGCATGCTGCAGCCGGTCATGAAGCTGGAAACAAGACTGCCCTTTCTCCTGGTGAAGCTGTTCTATCTCCTGATGTTCCAGATTGTTGCATGTGAGGCAACCATCGACGACCTTGTTCAGACAACCAACAATGGAGCAGATGTCATTAAATGAAGCATGAGTTGGGTAGAAGCAGTCCTTGCCACTGCACAGTGGGACTTGACAGTTGTGTCGGCTACAACAAGGATGGCCAATGCATATACCATCTGTCATGACAACAGAGCATTTCTGATCGACTGTTCCTTCGTGTCAGCTAGGGTTATTCAATAGGATACATATTCGAAGTCACCTTTCCCCTCACTATTGATATACCAGTGTGTGCACTTGTCACAGAAGTGAGTTACCTCTGGTTGACCTTCAATATGCATGTGTTGATTCTGTGTCTGTACAAGGTTATTGAAGTGGTCTTTATGATTGCCAGTATGCTTAATGACAAGGCATTCATCATGTTCAACAGCATCTTTGAGTAGACAATAGAGGAAAAATGCCAACCAGACATGGTCTAAGGAGAGGGTGAAACCAAACAGCCAGTCCAGTGGGGGTTCATTGGACTGGGACATGGCAGTATTGTAGAACTGGGTGCAGGCAGTGGCAGACGTCAATAGATAAATGTTAAAATATATATTCATGATACAGGAGACATGATGTGTACCATTAGTCCATTAGCAACAACCACATTTCAATCACTTGGCATTTGACAAATTGGTGTTCACCAATTTGGACGATATCTGGTATGCCTCCATAGTAAGTATGTTCACCCTTGAAGACTCTGGAATTATGATGGTAGTTGGTCTCACATGCTGTATGGCTGTTAGTCATCTCATATCCATATGTAATTCAGATTATGTACCCTCACAGGAGAGGTGGACAGAGTAGACAGGGAGAGGTCCATTGGCTAGCGTGTACAGCACACACTGTCATTGCTCTGCGTGCATCATGTGCATGCCCTTGAGTGTGTGGGGGCAGGAAGACATGAGGCAATGCTGACTAGGTGGATAGAGTGTATGCACAGCTACAAAAAAACACATCATAATCAGTACTACATATGATTATGAGTGATGGTATGTGTACTAAAGCCATAGGGTATGTCATGCTTGTCAAAGGTGGAAGGTGGGACCTGAAGGAGAGCACGAATCTCTTCACTGCACCATGCAATATCTTTGAAAGCTGACCATCATTGGATGATGGTATCAATGGAGAGGCCACATGCATCTGCAAGAAAAGATTGTGCTGAACATGGAAGGACATCAGGTGGTGCAGCCAGGGGCTGATCAGATGGCTGGATCAGAGCAATATCATCCTTGATAGCGGCAGTAGCAGCAAGGAACAGAAGCAATCAGTTGAATGGGATTGGTTGTAGCAAGGCTGTAATATGAGTGGAAAATACTGCAAGATCCATACTGGACTGATGGGAATGGTGGCATGGCAGAATGTCGGGAGGGTGGGACGCGGCGGGGGTGTGACAAGTTGGCATGCGTCGTCACCAGCACTGTTCAAGCTCTGTGTGAATGTGTGGCAGGGTGCTCGGACTGTTTGGACAATTCGGACACTCAGATGTTTGGAAAAGTCAAATCCGCGACTTTTTGTCTAGCGAACATGCTGCATGTGACACGCGCGGGAACAGGTCACGACGGGTCAAGGACATCTGGGTATTGACTTTTCCGAATGTCCGAATGTCCGAGCAGTCCAAACCTCACAAATGTGACCAAACAATGTTTGGGCGGAGATTGAACTGTACTGAAGCAGCCGAGCGGCAAACTGTCACACCCCGCCGTTCCACCACACATATTGACGCTACTCTGTGGCGATGACCGCCCCCGACTAGGCGGGTATGTTGCCCTATTTGGTAAGTCGCGTGTCCTCTCCCTGCTCAGCGCTCAACGACAGCATGATGTGCAATTGCGCGCATTGCACTATCGCTCCTCTCGTCCTCGCTCTTGCCCACATCTTCACCTGCTCACATCCTCCAAGTCCCCCTCAGATGAGCCCAAGTCCATGTCCTCACCCTTGTCCTGGCTCACATCCGCCATAACCCTCCCAAAAATGGAAAGTAAAGATAGAATGGTATCCAAGTCCACCCATTGCGAGCATGAAGCTGCGTGATGTCTGTGGTACTGTCTACACCAATGGCCAATCCGAGCTTGACCAACCCCCCTAGCAACACCAACAACAACCCATGTTGTGGGTACACATGCCCTGCAATCATCACTACACTACATGAGCACTCGCAGGCACTCCCTATATGGCACCAAGGATCGTGTCATGATCGACCCGGGGTCGTGCACCTGGAGGGTTGGTTTCAGTGCAGAAGGACCAATAATGCTGGTGCACTCCGCCGTCCAGAGAACAGAATCTGACGGACGCTGGCGCACTCCGCCGTCCAGAGAGCAGAATCTGACGGACGCTGGCGCACTCCGCCATCCAGAGGGCAGAATCCGATGGACGCCGGCACACTCTGCCATCTGGATGGCGGAAGACGGTGCACGCTGGCATTGTGACAACAGACTCCAGCGCACTCCGCCATCTAGGCAGCGGCATCCGATGGACGCTGGCATACTCCGCCATCCTCCCCATGTAACTGTAGTCCACGAATAAATACTCTCATTTCCATCCATGGATGGACATGGATCATCCATCTTTGGCTTTGGTTTGAACAGGTTGCAAGACACTGCTATATACTTGATGGTCATGTATCTATGATAGACCTACTATTTACATTCGAGGTGCATTGGTTGTGAGGGTGAGATCAGTGTCATCAAGGGGATAGTGTTGCGGTCAAAAGAAAACATCTGTCGGGAGACCGGGACCATAGGATGTGTTGGGCGCATCAATGGTGGATATCTTACTGAGCGTGCATCGGTCAAACAGGTCGATCTTCCCTGCGAGGTTACCGAATCCAGGGAGGAAGAGAAGGCAGCCTTGAGGGTTGAACGTTGAACGTTGAACGGTGAACGAGATGGTGTTGTGTGGCGCTGAACCAAAGTCATGGAGCGGCGGGACGGCGGGTGTTGTGACACACTAGGTGCAATGATTAGTTTTGTCATAAAAACAATCTTGACAAAAATAATCATGAAAGGCATAATTTTATCAAAAAGACTGTAGTGGAAAATTTGGAAAATAATCATGATAGAAATACAGTATTGCCAACTTCCAGAGAAAAAACCAGGCAGAACACCTATTTTTATTATGATTATATTCCAAAATTTCCACTAGGGTCTTTTTGATAAAATCATGCCTTTCATGATTATTTTTGTCAAGATATTCTCAATGACAAAATTAATTATTGCACCTAGTGACAGTTGATACGCGGCTTCGTCGGCAGGGTTGAGGCGGAGCCCAAACTTTGTTTGAGTTATGTAAGGAGACATTCGGACATTCGGACAGTTCGGACAGCTTGGATGTTCGGAAAGTTCAATTCCGTGACTTTTTGGCCTAATGGGAACTCGACTCACATGATCATGCATGATCACGGGATCCTCATGACGTACTAGTCTAGTTGAAGCAAGTACTGTGCAGATTCAACCAATGCGTGTGCAGTAACATCACAGGATAATGACGGCAGTCAGCAACTGCCACTAGTCTGGTAAAAGTCGTTGCCATTGAGAGGGCGGCGCGGATTCCCGTACATCGATCTTTGTGGAGCAGCGCTAGGATCTGCACTGGCGGAAGTACAGTCCGGAACCTTTTGAAACCCGCCATGGCCGGCGGTGGGAAAGACTAGGACGAGTGGACACACAGAACTGGACCCGTGACGGTCTATAAGGGCAACTACGGGGTACGGGTGCAAGAGCGATCGGTGGCTATCTCTATGAGGTTCAGAGGGCGCCGAGTGCCAATATCTTCTAGCGTGCGGTGCTGTAGTTCGTCCAAGTGTAACCGAATATGGCCTGCATTACGGATCCTGAGGTAAGTAGTATCCATTTCAGACGTTCTACCAGACTGTACCAACCGGGTAGTGGTTACCGGTGTTACCGACGGTCTGAAACAGTCCTAAGCATTACGTCCCGGTTCACAGGGGGGGTGGGAGGATAGCCGAGGGGGGGACTGCGATGTGATCAGGAAGAGAATACAGGCGCGTCTGGACTCTGACTGGAGGTCGACGCCATAAAACCCGGCAATTCTCGCGCATGCCTTTTTGTCGTCCTTCGTCGTTAGTTGCAGCCTTGCATACCTAAGGTGACGCCCTCAATCGCTTTGCAGGAACGGACTACATAGTACATATACGAGCATCTGAAGTCGCGTAATTCGTGTGTGGACCAGTGGCGAGACCTTCAGAATAGAATAACATTTTCACGTGAGGAATGGGTTTCTTTGTTCGTCCAGTAAGTCACGGCGTCTGGGAGCCTGAAAGGAACGAGGAGGCCGAGGCCACCAGTTTCCTCATATCAATGAGTTATGTTTATCCATCTTGAAAAGTGGCGGAATATAGTTGCTGGGAAGCCAATCACTGGCAAGTGCACATGCGACCTATTGACGGATCTGAAATGGAACATCATGATGCAGGACTTGATATGTGCGACTTCAGTTAAACCTGACGAGCCCTGGGAGGTGGAGAGCCAGGGGTTATTTCTACATTGCGCCAGATTTAGAGCACGGCATGTCAATGTATTCAGCGAATTGCTATGGGCGGGCGCCGAGACGAGAACCTGCCAAATCCAGGTCACCCATGCATGGGAAATCCCAGACGAGATTAGTATGGTCGAGGGATAGTCTTGGATGAAAACATGGATACAGGACACATGCGGACCGTGAGAACTACGAGAAAGGCGCTACCTATGGACTGGGGAAGGCGAGGCGCAGGGACGGCAACTTCAGCCAATTAGCCTTGCATAAACATGCTTATTTTTGGTACTTGGTCCAGTAATCCGCGTGGCCAACTCGAACAAAGTTTACCGGACTGTCTACGATATCGGCGAGATAATGAGATACATTTGGCCAACTACGCTTTAAAAATAAGCGGTGGCCCACCCGCAGTATCAAGCAAAGCCTTGTGGCTGGACCGATCATGTCGCAGCCTCTAGTATGTATCTTACGTACCTTTGGATTCTCCGTGATATACTATATGTATGTACCATTGCAACGGCACGGCCGTAGGCAGTAAAAATAATGGCACAGCCTAAAAACAATCCAAAACAAAATGAATGAAAGCACCGGAAAAGAAATCTAAGTTAGATGAATGCCCCTAAGACTTTGACGCATACCGCCCACCATCTTACCACATCACCAATTCAACACTTGACGGCGCGCGTTCAAAGGCAGAGTGTGAGCCGCCAGTAGCCATACCTGGAAAGAAGGGAAACGATCGCATCAACATGTCAGCAACAGGGGAGAAATCAAAACCGCGGGAAACGACCACTAAAAATGAGACTCACATTGTACAATACATACGACTTCTCGTCGTGCTTGACATCTCTGAACCGGAAGTATTGATTCCCGATGAATGCACCCATACAGAGGAACGTGATCGAGCTCAGCGGACCCAGTCCCCATAACGCCGAGAGCATGATTGACCACA
Source organism: Caloboletus inedulis (assembly GCA_038092355.1). Lineage (NCBI taxonomy): Eukaryota > Fungi > Basidiomycota > Agaricomycetes > Boletales > Boletaceae > Caloboletus > Caloboletus inedulis. The sequence goes on from JBBPQD010000520.1 coordinate 8,417, forward strand.
CCGGTAATGCTGCCAAGATGTACACGCGCGACCCCTCTGGGGCGACGATGGGCAAGGTACGGCGTCCAGACCGTCTATCCCCATCCGCGTCGGCAAAGTCTTGTGCATGGATGGTCGTAAAGATCAGTAAACCGCTGACGAGCAAGGCGATGAACGACGTCCGATCGAACTGGCTTCTCGAGGCTTCATAGTTGTTTCAATCGTCAGAAACATGTACGGATGGATAGTTTCGCGGTAAAGGTAAATGGAACTTACACATGATCATGGTCGCTCCCGACTCGAATGTGAGATAGCCACCCACGTTCATCAAGTTCTTGAGGACGGGATCGGAACTGAAACCAACATCGTCATGGATTATTTCTACCAGCGACAGCGCGGCACTAGAAACAACCACGCCCGTTCCATGCCAGGCAGAGAGGCAGAGACAGAAAACAAGCAGAGCCCAGCGCAAGCGTCGTGTAGCAGCTACAGAGATCCGACCCGACGGCAGAGGCCTCCATGGTTTGTTGACAATGTCTTCGTGAGCGGAATACGTTTGATTGGAGACGTTGGCCTGTAACAAATGGAACCAGACCCAAACGACCGTACCCAACAATTGTGAGACCTTGGTGGGTGGAGATATTGCACAAGCCGAGAGCATCTATGATCCACGAGGTAACCATCCATTCATTTATTTGACGTTGAGCATCCCGAACAAGCACACTCACCACGGGGAAGAAGATAGTTTTGTAATCGGATCTGGTGAAGAGAAATACGGTCTCGAGCCAAAAAGCGAACTTGTCAAGCACTTTGGACACCAGCATTGTGCAGGACATGTTTCTAACGGAGTTGAAGTCACAGGCTCGTTAGACATACCATCCCTATATATCATGCTAGGCTGCCAACCCACACACAAAACCGGAAAATACAGACTCCGTCCACAACGGAGTGATGAACGGTATTTATCCAGATAATATTGTGACCGGCTGGTATTATTGGGTCCTCACGCGTCCCTGAGAAAGGGGGAGCATTGACGACGGGCGAAGGCAGGTAACAATCAGCCGCTGGAGGCCATGCTACTTGGCTATGCAAAGTTCAGGCTTGCATCCAAAACACCTGCCAAAAAAAAGGGTTACTGGACGCCGCAACACCAAAAAAGAAAAGTCCCAAACTCTGCGAAAGATCGTGTCAAGAATGATGTGGCTGCGACACCTGTACATAAAGTTATCAATGATGTAACCTTGGCGTGCGCCGTCATGCGATACACTTTGCAACGGTTCACTCCAGAAAGATAGCAGGTATGCTATGTGATCATTGCTTCTGGATGCTCCAGGCTGGAGAAAATAGCGACGCCACCATATCGCGCTGCGCAGCGTCAGACTTCCATGATATGAAAGATCATCACCAAATGAATCCGCATGGGTAGTTGCGGATCGCAGGTGCAACATGAACGTGGCACACCACCTTGTTTCGGAAAGAGAACCTGGGTATAGCCCCACGGAATCAGGCCTTCGGGATTCCTGTTCCGGTTGATGGATCAGTAACGCTGTGCTCTACAGTGTACGAGCTCGTGTTCTCCTATCGAGGGGTCAAAAAGTCGGGGTGATAGCATATAGGATAGTTGTGAGTTATGACGATGATCCATTGAATGGGTTTTTAGCGAGGGTAAGCGGACGTAGCAAACGAAAATGTCAGCGTGGCAAGCGGAACATGAATGACACTCCGCTTCAATATTGTCGGCCCAGTTCCTCCAGGGTGGGACGAACAGACGGCTTCGCACCGGGCACAAAGTAAGCACTGGTTCTCAACTTTGAACCCAGTGATGGCCGTGAAGAACACTTCTCACGCAACTTCTCCATCATGTCGTGATGACACGCCATGGAGCGCTGGCAGTGCCCATGGCAGTAGCATTTTCTTGTGCTACCCTGTTTCCAGTCCTCCCACCACCTCCGGTCAATTATCCGAAGCCATTTCTGCTTTTCCAGTCTTAATTACCCCGCTGTATGGCTCGCTGTATTTTTCTGCCGTCCTGTCTGCTGCATTTTACGGTGTGACATGCATGCAAACGTGAGTACCCTCATGATACGAAATGTGTCCCAGTGATGCAATGAGAAACATCCTTTTTCGCGCGAACAGGTTCTTCTACTATATTCAGTGAGGGTTGCGCTATTCATACTCTTCGTCGGTTTATCCCTCCTCTCCTTCCGGTTATTGGGACGATCCGTTGCGTATGAAGAACCTTGTGGGGATTCTATGGTAAGACCTGTCTCGCTGCGGTGTAGGACATCCCTGAGGCCCCGTATAGGGCACTGGATACGATTCACCAATCACTAATTATCAGTGGTGTTTGTGTCTCACCATGACAGTGTTCAATCGATCTTGACCTCCGTGTAGTGTGCAAATATATCTTTGTGGGCTTGGATCGCACTAAAGCCCGTTCAACTATTATCGGTGATCTATTTCATATTTCCCCGTAGCAGCAGGAACCGACGTATTGATCGCAATTTGCTTGACATATTTGCTCGCACGCAGCCGGGTTTAAACAGTACGCAACCCATTCCTGTCGTTCGCATATCCCCTGAGTGGACATATTCCCCCGTTTAGCACTGCCAAGGTTCTGCAACTCCTCACAGTGTCTACTATCAACAGCGGAATT
>JBBPQD010000521.1:0-11027 GCA_038092355.1 Caloboletus inedulis
TTGATAGACCCGTCAATTGACTCGATCTGAAACATACCGCTTGGACTCTGCACACAGCGAAAACGTGTCGACGGCGATTGCCGGTTTGAGGCGTAGCACTATGCCTTGTCCCGTGCTTGTCACCTATGACAGTGGACAACTGCGGTACTAATTGTTTCTGGTTCCTTGTTTGAGCAATAATGCAGATTCATCAACTTGTTGGGATTCACGGTGATTACAGTCGAATCGGGTGCTGCACGTTCATCATTCAAAAGCGGATCCATATGTACTTTAAAGTGTAAGCCCGTTACACGTGTCCTCGCTACCGCAGTTACCGCAAGGTTGAAATGCAAGACATCCGTCGTGCACACCCAATCACCGTTCCCAAGACTCCTTCTCTATCCATCTGAGTACCTCTGACTAATATCTAAAGGGAAGCAAGACCCTCAAAGCCCCTCTGGATCATCAAACCTAACGTCGGAGCTAGGTCCGGTCATCCTGCATATCACGTGAACTCGCACCCCAATAGACGCCAAGGCCAAAGCTGGTACTCACCACATGCCCTGCTCCTACATCCACCTGTCTTTCAACTCATCGAATCGTTTCGGCCAAAAGTCTATACTCTGTCGTCGCTATCATTTTGTGCTTTCTCATGATCACGAAGCGCCGCTAGCGCCTCTTCTCTGAGTTTCTCCTCGTCGCCCCTCGTCAGTTCTTTATGTTTGATCATGAAAAAGCTAGCGACCGCTGCAACAGCAGCCAGACATGCGTTAAGAATGAACACCAGTTTGAAGCCTGACGTGTACCCATGCGAGAGCACATAGCTGGCCATCGAAGACGTCAGTCCCAGTGGTGTAAGCTCAGATGCTGGCGTGCTCGGCCCAAGAGTGGCAGGGTCATTGATGATGGCACTAATCACGGATGAGGAAAGCGAGAAGGAAGAAAGATCGGTCCGGAGGGAATTGTTACTGCGACGAACAAATATTCAGTTTCACGGAGAAGGTTTGGAGGAGAAAATAACCAACATCAGTGTCGATCCAACAGCTAGAGCCAACGTTCCTCCCAAAAGCCTGATGAACTAATTGTGGTTTTCAATAAAAAATTGATCACGTTGGGGGGGGCCAACTTACGTTTCTGACAGCCGTCACCACAGACATGTCCCGTCTCGGAACACTCGCTTGAGCTGCAACCGTAGTTGTTTGCAATGTCTAGGGGAACAATATGAGCTCATGATATTCCTACGCCAAATTTTATCGGAAGTCTTACTTGACCAGCACCCATGCCTGAGAGCAACATATAAACCACGAGAAGCGCTTTATTTGTGGATGCCGTGACTGTAGACAAACAACCACATCCCACCGCCCATGCGCTGAATCCAACATAGATGCTAGTCTAGTCGGGGGGATTGAAGATGATCGCATCAGTCATTTGAATGGGACACATCAATGCATCACACACCCGGTATCTCCCCGTCTTGCTCACGATCAAGCCCTTTTAATACGGATGTGATGATCAACTGTGACACCAATGCCACACAAAACGATGCTTACCGTGGTCCAACTTGCGAACGATTGGCTAACGAGCACCGGAAGTAAGAATATTCCAGACCGGATCGGAGAATATCCCAGTGCAACTTGGTAAAATTGCGGCAGGTAGTATAGCGAAGAGAAAAACACGAAACCACTGCGATGGAGTCATTCGAATAAGACATTGACGGCTGCAATACAAAGAAGCCGTACTTGATAAACATGGTGATATATACACCTGTTACAGTGATGTGTTTGAAGATGTACACTAACCATGGAAATCACTGATTAGTCGAGCCTCATTAAATCACGAGATAGATCACTTACTAGGAACAATCGGCAAACGCGCCCCTTTCCATTCCCAAAGGCAAAAGAAGGAAACGACAAAGACTCCTGAGCTCAGTGACCCGAGAACGATGGGCGAATTCCATGGGAACGTGACACCACCCTGGTAGTGCGACGTTAAATGATGAATAAGTCAAACGATCCGCAATCACATACCCAAATGAGTGGCAAAAGAATGAGAACAGATCCAACGAGCGTCAAGATAGCGCCAAGGTAATCTACCGCCAAGAGTTTCCTGCATGGTGTAAGAGGGTCGACGAAAGGAGGTTGTTTCAGACCTACTTCTTCACATTGCCTTCCACTGGCTTGAGTGGAAGTACAAAGATAACAACACAGATGGCAAACAACGACACGGGGAGGTTGACCCAGAAACACCACTATCTCATGATAAATAAATATATACCGAAAATAAAATCAAGAAAAACATACTCTCCAAGACACTTTTTGGGCCAGAGCACCACCAATAGGAGGTCCTGTAGCATAGCCGAGAGCGATAGCTCCGGCAATGATACCCTGATATTTGCCTCTGAGAAAGAATCGTTTACTTTATGACGCAAAAACCGCGCAGAAATACAAACATACCTATCTCGAAGGCTGACGATATCGGAGACGACGATTTGTGCCATGCTCTGAAGACCGCCACCCCCTGCGCCACTGAAACCGCGAAAGATGATCAACTGGATAATGGACGTCGAGAAACCTGAAGCCAAGCTTCCCATCACGTATACCGCCATGGCTACGCAAAGTGCTAATTTGCGACCAAAAATGTCACTGAATCGACCGTACAACGGTTGGAAGCTCGTCGAGGTAAGCATGTAGGCAGATGGCACCCATGATGCAACGGACCCGGCATTGAACGAGGTGGATATAGTGGGCATAGCCGTCGCTATAATGACGGAGTCAAGCGCAGAGATAGCGGCGCACAGAGCAAGACCCGCGAACACGGGGAGAATTTTCCTGAACGGGAGAAGGTTCGTCTGATCTGTGAGCTGTAACGGACTCTCGTCGACCGATTTCTTTGGATTGTCGACCGTCTGAGTCGTGACTGTGGAGATGGGATGTGATGAGGCCAGCTTATCAAAGCCCTCTGATTCGACGCAGGGTATGTCACTGGGTGAGTGGTCTGTTGCCAAGGAGTCCATGTCATCCTCTCTGGACGTAGCTGAGGCAACGTTGGGAGTATGTTGCGGGTTAATGAACGTAAAACCAGGCATGGTAGTAGCGCTAGCTGCACCACTCAAAGTTCGGTGCGCGGAGATCTCGTCTTGACGGGTGACTGCATGCATGGAAAACACGAAGCTGACGCTGAGAAAAATTACAGGGAAAGGATGTCTGACAACGGTTGCAAACCGAAGCCGGGGTATATGTGAGTAGGGAACACCGCGTCGAGAGAGTCACCCCTGCTCACCATCACCATTATGTACTCTCGACCGCTGCGGTAACTCCATTGGTTTCCCTGGTCTTTTACTGCGCACGCATTGCGATGCTGGTGATTAGATGTCGTGCCAAGTAGACACACGAGCGTGTCTTGCCATCTTTGTCGATTAAGATGTAACATTTAGTCGATTCTCGACCCACAGAAGCATAGCAGCGGTCACTTCGCCTAGCCTGCAGTTCTTGGCATCCCGATCCGCGAAGAACGGTTGCTCTGTACATTTAACCTCCGGGTGGCTACTTCCTCGGCGTGCGACTTTGGCGTGATTCTACTCCCCGTACCTTCACATAAGTATTGTGAATTAATTGCCTCGAAAACCAAGATTATTGCTATTACCTCACCGTGGTGGCGTCGATGACTTCATGCCGTGTGCTGCACAGTACGAACGAAACAAGGTGTTAATGTCTTCTGAGGTGCAGGCCACTATCCGCGGACAGCCAAGGCAGGCACACAAGTTCTGGTAGAAGCCAAGGGATAATTCAAAGGCTAGAACAACCCGGGAGCGACCGTGTTCCGAGGCCTGCAATCATCATACTCTGAATACAAGACGTCGGCCTGAAAAACGAGGGACCTACCGAACACGAAAACCTTTTTGGAGGTAAAAAGCCTGGGCACGGTATCAAAACAGTAAAGACAACGTCGTGCATGGCCAGTTGGGCGGCGTCTGGAAACTCTCGGCAAGAGCACGGGTATTGAGGATCAGCATAAACGACCCAGGAAAATGAGCTGCCCTCATCCGGTTTGAGTTGATCCGGTGGTGCTGAGCTTGCTGTATGATCACGGAAAAAAGCCCAATACTATCCCATACAATAACTTGGGCAAGCCACCCTAGTTCAATGTCAGTTTCACAGAATACACAATTTTGCATACATCTCCACTCACTAGATTCGATCAAGCGGCAGCCCCTCCATCGTATTACCTAAGCGAGCCGAAATTGAGTTGCAGTCCAGTCACTGACCACGATTTTCTCTTCTACCCAACCTCTCTGCGCTTCTCCCCCACCCGCCTCGCAGGTACCTGCCACCTCTACCTTCATGCCCACACCGCCCTCTGCCTCGTCACCCCACTCTTGCGTTTGTGTGCACATGCTGGTTCGGCTCAGCTGGGCGAAATCGACGATGCTGTCGCTCTCGCCCAGCCCTGAGCCGAACTGGCTCCAACGAATCGGGTCAATGTCGTCGAGCTCGAGTATAGTCAGCCGACAAGAAAACAACCTCACTCATTTGTTCATAATCGAGTGCAATCCAAGTCAGGAAGTCGGCGGGAATGTTTGGAAACACAGCCTTCGCCTCATCGTGGGGGCGTTCGCTTTGCCAATCAGAGCGGCAAACCCTTTGAGTTGATTCCACTGCCAGTAACTATACGCTGCGAACATCAGCTGCAACGTCAATTCTCTTACTGCTCGTTTTGCCGTGTCGACGACAACTCCTTTCCAGTACCACCTTGAGATTGGCAGCGAGCCAGTCAAGATCACGGCCATGCGGTGGCCTGGACTCGGACGTGATTCCCCGAATCTGACGCTTCACCAACCTCTTCCCAGTAGTTGGACCTGGATCCGAGGCTCAAGCATTCCTCCAGGAAAGGTTCCCGACACTTTGCATGTCAGCTGATGTCGCACCACATATCAATCAACCATGCCGCATCACCATAGTATATCCGATCGACGTTTGCAACACTTCCTGCTTTGATAGTTCTCAACGACGCCAGTACGGCAGCTGCGCGCCAATCTTTTAATGGTCCCGGGATTTCCTTGGCCATTGGTACCATGACTGACGATCCCAGCCACAAGGATCATACCCGACACCAAGATTTGATTTGGTACGTCCCGTGAATCATAGCTGTGAGTACTCAGCCTGACACGATCACAGTCCTTTTGGGGTACTGTCCGCGTGAGCACGGAAGTGGTACAATTCTTCAGGGAGGTCAACAAACCCACGAGAGGCAGGCTGTTGCTGTGTCTTCTGGATTCGGCCTCAGGGGTACTGCTGTGTGCGGACAACTACAGTGCTTCGTATGTATCAGCGCAACATGCCTGGCTCTTCCGTGCTGACCGTTCCTTGAAACAGAAAAGTTCGGCAGGTCACCAGTGACCAATCATCCTTCCCGTGTGTGATGCTCATGCAGGCGCTACATAGCTCTGGAGGGTCTCAGCGAATCAGTCGTAGCTGAACTTGACCCTGCATGGAACGTCAAGTTCAATTCCAATCTGCCATTTTTCCATCCCTTTCACGCAGTTCTGACTCTTCTTTTGTAAGGCGACTGTCCTCGAGATTGGGCCATACCGAACCGAGAATTTCCAAAGGAACTACCGCATTGCACCTGAACACAGTGCATACGCGGATCCTACCCCCATCAGCTCAAAGCCCCGCAAATCCTTGTACGCACCGAACACGTACGATAGCGACGTCACAAAAGCCGCGATCGCGATCGAAAAGGTTCGCTCCCCTCGGCGACGGGCCAGTACGATTCCCATTACACTGGCACGTCGTGACGTTGACATGAGACAAGGCGAAGAGTATGTTGGAAGTGGTAGACAAGTACAAAAGCTAAAGATTTGGATCATCATGATTAAAGGTTCGGACGCTGAAGCAGGCCTAAGTCAAAGATGATTTCATCTGTTCTTGATACTTCAAGTTTTGTGGATGCATGAAAATGTCAAATGAGGCTCCCAGTATCGTCCCAGCATGTGGACAAGAAGATGGGAAGAACCGAACCGAAATCTTGATGTCAGATGATTGTTTTTATCATTTTATTAGACAGCGGTCCTTGGCATTAACCGTGATGGTAAATTGCCAGTCGACCTCTTTGTAGCAATTCCAAGAGGTTTCTACGCACCGACAGGGCGTATCTGCGAGGTGAAAAACATGCGTAGCAACCAAGACACTGGCTGACCAAGGAAGTGGAAACTGGAACAAAACAAAAACGACTGCATAAGCCTATCATACATTCAGAACCAGCGATGGAGATGGCCCAAAAGACCCGAGCTTGGACGTAGAGCCTTCATCGATCAATTATCATGGTAGAGGTCGTCCGTCCAACTCTCATACGTATCTGCCAGCTCTGACAGAACCTTTGACTTATTCCTCATAGCCGTCACGACCTTCCTGTGTAACGGGAACCGTATTGGTAGATCTTCGAGTTGGGCGAACTTCTCGACCACGATCACAGCTTTGGTGACGTCGCCATCGAATAGCTCTGCCGAGGCAACGAACTTGCGAAATTGCGACGTGTGAAGAGCCGGGTCTGCATATGCAGGGTGCTGACGCGCAACGCGATGGTTCCGGAGCCCGGTCCGGTATGGGCCGGGTTCAAGGATCGACACCTTGATATCAAAATTGAACGGGAGTCAGAACGTGAATGAAAAGCATATGCCGAATCACCTTGATGTTCCATGTTGGGTCGAGTTCGTCTACAAGACATTCTGTGAGGCCTTCTAAAGCTAGAGACACCTGGATGAGCTTTTGTACTAAAAGATGATCGACCGCCAGTGGCTTACCAAACTTTCTGCAACAGTTGCCAGAACATCAACGTTATACTAGGACAAACATACCGGATCATATACTTACGAAGCACTGTAGAACCCACACAACGGAAGGCCTGCGAGGCCGAGTCTGGAGGAGACCTGCAACAGCGTACCCCCTACAGGTTTATTGACCTCTCGGAAGAATCGTACAGCTTCTTTGGTCACGCAAGCCGCACCCCAGAAGTTGACATCAAACATTTCTCGAGCGTCTGCCTCGTCTATGGACTCGACTTCACCTGAAATGCCGATACCCGCGTTGTTGAAGACGACGTCAATTCTGCCAAAGACCTCTTCAGCCTTTGCAAAGGCTGCAATGATGTCTGCCTTGTTGGTCACGTCCACTTTGACGACGAGAAGCTGATTAGGGGGATAGAGTGCTACCAGGTCGGCGATGGCTTCGGGTTTGCGGAGCGTGGCGACGACTTTGTTTCCGATCTTGAGCAGGTACTCGGTCATAGCGCGACCAAAACCAGACGAGGCGCCGGTCACTGTAGCGTGCAATGAGCATTCTCGCTCGGGCGATCGACGGCAAGGCTGATACAACGCACCAAACCAGATCTTGACACCAGACATGATCGTTTTGCGAGCTGGGAAAAAGCACTTGCAGGGTGATTGATGGGTCTACCAACACACCTTTTTATACCCCTGGGCCTAGACTCGTCCGGGGCGCTCTGATAAGAAAAGATGTAGCTCGTTGAGCTACTTAGCAAGACTTACACGGTATTCATCAGTCAGAAAGATTTCTCATCCGACCATCGTGGCAGCGGACACTGTGTGATACTGTCCCGTACTTACAGTACTGGTGCACATGCATGCATCATGGGACATGGGCAGTCGGTACTTGTGCGAAATGGCCTACAAGTCTAGTCACGACACCCTTCAGTCGCTCCTTCGCCTTTCGCACCCACCGTCTGCGATCGACATTCACGGATGTACTTTGTAGTACTAGGAAGCAACTCGACCCGCAGATTTGCCGCAGGTTTTCAGTGCCAAGGATCGCGGTCAATTCCACTGTGCCGCATCAGTTATATCGATGGTTCCTGTTCAATCTCGCAACGAGTCCTACGAACGAAATGAGCACGCTGGCGGTCAGCTCATGGTCCAACTTGCTGCAAACAATGCCAAAATACAACTGTATCAGCAGCAATGCGTGAAAACATTGTGGTCCGAGCCGCGTGCGTAGCCCCAACGGTCACCACTCATGAACCATATGACTGGCAACTCAATGTGGGCAAAAGTATTGCTACTGGGGCTGGATTGCTCAGTTCTTGTACAGGGGTGCTGAGGGGGAGCATAGTAACAGCCCGGTTCGCCCCAGAAGTGCACGTCGAGCAACCTTTTAGATCTGTCGGAACAATGAGCCAAGGTTTGTACCACCATAATAATGGGTGTTTTAGTAGTCGTGTTTTCGCCTTTCCTCGGGTGGTGGCACCATCTGCCTTGATCGCAAGATTGCAGTGCAACATCCAAGTTTTTGCAGACGTTTGACACTCAGGCAATCCAAGTGCCATGGGGTGAGATTCTGTATCCTGTCCTCAGTTCGAGCTCCCTGCAGTCAACCCTCGTTTCATGTCAAGGCACGACGTGCAACAGCCACATAACTTCTCCCCCGACTTTGCCTCCTCTCTTTACCATATCGACTCATAACGGAACATCCTAGATTCCTCCATGACTGGGTTTCCCAGAAGGCCTTCCAATACACCATAAAGCTCCTCGAAAACACGATCCCTACACAGGCTACAGCCTGTTTAGTCCCCCGATACCCCAAATAATATAACGTACCAGGGGGAAGAGGGTGATACCGATTGACTTAGGAAGATCCATGCCCCGAGTGATAACCTCGGAGACGCCGATGGTTGATCATCATCATGGATTCTCCTCCCAGTTTCGACTTGTCCTTCTGCTTACTTGGGCGTCGCACATGTCAATGAGAGTATAACAGTCGATTTAACAAGTAAACGAGATGAACAGAAGGTACCAATGATATATATTTTAAAAAAAGAACAACGAGACAATCGTAAGATAATCAAGTAAGACAAATAATTCAGAGATTGGTCCGCGATTGCTCAAGGAAACAAGGGTACCCCCCAAAAAACAGGCTTCTCAAGTTCTCTAAATGCTCGTGAACCACCAGGCGGGTGCGCGAGCAAAAACAGAACGAGCGGAGCGACCACTATCATGATTGACCAGCAGATGCCTCATTGCCCGCCATGGCTTCCTCGATCGCACGACATTGTGAGAGGAGCTGTAATATAACAGCACGCCCACAAGCATTGCGGATGAAGGGTGTCTGCGAGAATTGGATCAGTATTCCCAGCATAGAGCACTCCCCGGCATAGAATGAAACTGACGTTCAGTAGTTCCCCAGGCCCAGGTCTCGCCGCTGATTCCCTCCCACAAAGTCTCAAGAACTCGTGGAACGCGCGCGAATAATGTTCAGGGTGTGTCAGCGGAGGCCATTGCGAGCCAACATGCCGTACAGTTTGGATGGCAAACGACACTTGAGTTGATGGGGAGGCAGGCATGGAGAACGGAGGAACAGTTTCTGCGAGTTCCCAGACGGTTGCCCCGAGAGACCAGCTGTCGACTTTAAGTGCATTATAGGGACCACTATGAGATGGTGATCAGAAACGACGGTCGATGAAATAACCAAGGATGCTTACGCTCTCATCTCGGGTGCCTGTACCCCAACGCAGACCAAGAGTCAGACCATGAATTCGATATTTGTCGCGTCTTCGCTCACCTGCCAGTAGATGACCCCCACTGCCCCATTCACGATGGGTGAGTTTCGATCGACGCGAATAGCGTTCGAAAAGTCCGCTGCACGAGTGCAGCAATGCGTGGTTAGCACCAACCCAATAACTTATCACAACGCTCAGATCACTCACCAAGTTTCACGACACCAGCCGCGTTCACCAACAGGTTATCGCTCCTGACATCTCGGTGAGCGATATGTTGCCTCTGGAGATAATCTAGACCATGAAGGATCTATTCGACGACGCAGACAAGGGCTCGTTAATTCCTGGGCATTGAGAAACATGCGAGAGACACTCACGTCACTAGCAAATCTTCCGACTAGTCTCTCTTGCAAAGCGAGGCCCTCTGCTACCAAACCGATCACGTCTGCGAGCGATCGCTCCATGAGTTCCATCCGTATCCAAAGCGAGGTATCCGCTGCACTTGCGGATCCAGCATTTCCATCTCGAGCCGAACTTGAACCGACATAGACAGCATCAAGCAGGAGCAAATGTTCATGGTCCAAATTCTTGAGCAAGGAGAGTTCGTGCAACACCGAAACCAACTTGTTAGATACTGGCGAATCATCTGACAAAGAAGGCGAAGATGCAAGCGGTGGTAGTGGTATCCGCTTGATAGCCACGTGTGACGTGCCAGGTGGTATAGGCCTCTCGGTGGTTTCTTGCTGTCCTTCATGCGATCGAGTATCCGCAAAAAAGGAATTAACACGAGCAGTATACACGGAACCACTCTCGCCCTCGGCGATCTCCACAAGGTCCGTGAAACAGGACGCCGGATTCCGAGGTGTGATGTAGGGCCGCAACTGCGCCAGAAGCGTGTGCGCAGAAGGCGGTATCGATGCATGCGATTCCGACAAGGGTAGCTCTGAGGGGTGTGGACGCGCTTCACTTTCTTCGATATTCTCGCTCTCGCTCTCAACACCACCAAAGGTATCCGTTGTTGAGCTGAGCATCCTCGCCTCTGCGGCCAAGCCGCCCTTTGTCTTTGGCACTGAGGAATGGGACACTCCGTTCACTCCTTTTGGTGTTATCAACGGCACGCTCTCGCTTGTCGAGCTCGACGTCGTGTCTGAGCTCCCATGTGAGGAGTGAGAACTAATGGGCGACGCCACTGTGCCACCCATTGCCTGTAATTGAGTGACACGGCCGAGGGAGGTCGTTCTGAACCTCGATACGCGGCGAGGCGTCGAATCCGTCCCCATCTCAACAGGGGGTGGTGGAGGTGCTGGCCACTTTGATTGCGAGCCATCGCGCAGGAGTGACACCGAGGAGGCTTCAGAAACCATGGAATCGTCAGGCACTTCTCCGTGTTCTTGCGTACGTGGTGACTCCCCGCCTATATCAGGTTCTCCATATGCCAAGGTCTGGGGCTCAGCGTCCGCGGTAGAAACAACGCTTTCCCGCCTAGAAGTTAACGGGACAGCATCGGATTCAATAACACTCGCAACTGCTGTCCGAACAAC
>JBBPQD010000522.1:0-11023 GCA_038092355.1 Caloboletus inedulis
GTTGATGACGCGCGACGAATCCAGGTACCCTAACCCGCACACATTCATACCTGAACGGTTCCTCAACGACGACGGTTCCCTTAAATCCAATGACATTGAACACAACGACCCGTAGTTGTCATACTCGTCGTGGTCATCGTGGCGGCCCCCACGATCATGTCGTTCGTGGCGCTCTTCCCGCCGTTCTCTGTGCTGTTGGTGGTGATCGTGCTGGGGTGGTGGGGGTCAGTCAGATGAAAGCGATATCTCGATCGACGTGAGCCACTTGCCGAATTGTTGTAAAAACCAGACATGTTACACTAGTGGACGATGATCAAAGATGTCGATTGGCAGAGATGGGGGATTCTGGTGGGCCGCAGCGATTTAAAAGGGTTCAGGGGAGCGAGAAAAGGCGGTGCGGTCACGCTACTACTAGGCTCCGTATGGAATGACAAACATGATTATCAAAAAAAAGTCTCCTATTTCGTGAAAAAAAGGCAGTGTCTCTAGTGACATGTACCCTCGCCATATGACATTCCTAGTGATTATGCCGATCTAGTACTGTAGTTGCGTATCCAAGTGCGTCTGTCAATGTAGCAAGAAGGAGAATATGACGGTCATGTCGCTGTCATGGCTTGTGAGCCTGTGCACCATTCGTCGTCGTCGTCGTCGTTGTCGTCGTCAAGCCCCCTACCCTCCGACACCGCCCAATCCCCATCCCCACGCGCACGAGCGTCTCGAGCGCCGCACGTCCATTCACAACCAAATCCTCGTCCCACTCCACCGCCCCCTTTTCAAACAACACCACGATCGTCGACCCACCTACAAATAAATATGCAATACGTCAACCAACGAGACACGGTGGAACAAGATCAGACACCGACACCCACCAAACGCGAAATACCCCAGTTCTTGGCCACGTGTGACGTGTTGCCCTTCGTGCACCGTCGTCTGGATACTCCCCACCATCATCGCACCAACGCAGATCGCGATGACGCGTCCAAACTGCACGCTCTCAATCGGCACAATCTTGCGCACGTTCTCCCCGTACACATCCAACGCACTGCGAATCGCCTGAGGCTGTCACCATACTGTCAGTCAACACCCCCCCACCGACACACGACATACGACACGCACATTGACCGTATAATATTCTCCCGCAATATCCGTCATCCGTCCAATCACCCCATCCACCGGCACATGAAACCGATGATAATCCTGTGGCGCCAACCGGAAAATCGCCAACGCCCCACCCACATAGCGTTCCGCTTCCTCGCGATACGCATCCCCGAGCAAACATCCAATCGTAAAATCACGTCCTTTGATCCAGAGACGTGTTGCTTCCGCGACAGTCTCAAATACCATGAGACGACAGTCGGCGGCACTGACGAGGCGCGTGGGGTCATCCGGTGAATCGATCGGTCGAGAATTTGGTTTCAGTTGACTGCCATTTCGAAAAATCAATCCGTGGCGACACAGTAAAGACATCAGTACGCATGCTCACCGATAAAAGAATTCGTTGAACGTTTCTGATCAACCATCATCGTCATCATCGCATCGCTCGATTCAAGAACAAGACACCACGCACTGAACGAATCAAGAGGTTCTAGAAACTCGTCTACCTTGAGATTATGAAAATCGATAAACGCCTGAATGTTTCGAGTCGATTCCGGCGAATCGTACTTGATCCCCTGCTTGATCGATAACGACTTGAGCAACCGGCGCGCTACCAGCCCTCAACACACGACAACAGAGGTGAACAGACCACTCACCCCGCGCACCTTCCATCCGTCCTCGCGCACCCTGGAGCACAGACGCGCATCAGTCACCATCCCCCCCAGACCACGGTGTAACCGACATACGGCAGACAGACCTTGTACAACAATCGAATACCCAGGCGGACATACACTTGCATCTTTTCTTCCTCCAATTGCCCCGTCATCCGATTCTGTACGATGATATTCGCCGAGTTCTAGCAACGACGCGTCGATGAGGGGCACCCCTAACCCATGCCTAAATCACACAAGGAACACCACATACCGCGCCGAGCTTGTAGTTCCCGCTATAGACCTTGGTGATGACCTTGGTATACCATTTCCGTTGCGCCTGACTGGGAGTAACAAAGTTGTCCACGACAATCCGGTCCACCTTGGCCCAATCCTGGCTCGCGCAGATAGCCAAATGCGTCACAATGTCCATCTCCGCCTTGGAATTGAGTCGAGGTCGATGACACAATGGGCAGTTCTTGATGTTGATGACCCGCTCAAAGTGGTGGTCTTCGTTGGCAGACGATCCAAACAGCCCACCGCCAGAAGGAACATCCTCTGAATCGGACGACGCGTAGCTGAACTTGCGAGACTGGGTGGAAGATGTCGAGAGTGGTTCTGCCACATGTACCAACGGTCGTTCACTAGCCTCCGTCAAATACGGTTCCGGCGGACCAGGATGCATATACGACGGATTCTCCATCGGCGATTCATAGGCCAACATCACGCTCAAAGGTGGTCCACAAAAGTCCAAGCCCTCCAGGATGAACTTGCCTGGGCCACGACCGTCAGCGTCATCACCTGGCGTGGGCGAGGAGCCGCTGTCAGCGAAACTGTCTTCCGTGTTCAACCTCTTCCTTTCACTTCTTGGTCGACAGAGCTCGTTTTCGAGACACATGATGGCTTCGGGTATCGTCAGTTCATCCTCTGCCGGTCTCTTGCCATATCGGAGGAAGAAGGAGTCGATGGTTTGTGTCGAAAGCGTTGATCCGAGCGAGTCTAGCATGGACGTGATCTCGAGGTGTGAGAGTGTGTCGGTATCGTCGGTATCGTACTGTCCGAGATATTGAGCCCAGAACCGCTGGCGCAGCGCATCGTACGGCTGAAACCTGGCCCTTGCAGTGCACGACAAGATTCAGTTCAAGAAGTCATCGAAAGAAGTCGATACAAACCTGAAATGAAGTACCGGATTGTGCTTCGCTTCCCACGACATTTCCTTGGCCGTCACCAACGGCAGATGGAATTCCTTCATAGGGTGACTGCCATCATCATCTTCGCCGTACAAGCCAGTCTTTGGATCCGGCTGTGGCGCATCCTTGACAAGCTCCGAGACGTCGAATCGGGCATCGCCCACGTGATCATTCGAAGAGAGCTTGTCCCAATCGAGCACCGTCAGCTGCACCTTGAACGCCGTCTCATATCGTCGCACATGGAAGAGGAGCTTCTCGTCCCAGGTAGGGTTCAGGGAATGACGAATAACCCGCGTGCGAAACACCTTTTTGCCGAACGAGATGACCACAAACGGATCCATATCCCAGCCAGTACGTGTCACTACACCCGATGCGTCAGTCGTGTCCCAGCCCCAGCGTGAGCAACCATCACTCACTATTCTTAAGCCTCGGGAGATCCGTCGCTCCCTGAATCTCCAGCATCACGATCCCGACAATGTCATTCGCTGCGGAAAAGTTGTAATCTGCACTCTTGGACATCGCCCATGACCGCTTGAACCGTTTCTTGGCAGTGGTGCTCATTGTCGGAATGGATCCTGCACTCGCCGAGCGACGATGTCCAAAATGAGGAGGGATGGGTGAGGGTGGCGGGCCGGGCGACACGCTCCCCGTCGCCGTCGCCGGCGGAGGGACAACCGAAATAGACGGCACTGATATATCCAACGCATGAGGCGTCGGCGTGGGTGCACCCTCGTACGACGGGCGCGTTGACAATGGTGGTCTGCGAATAAACAACTTCGGTAGCTTACTGCGAGATGCCGTTGGTGTGACGGGCGTAGGCGTCGTCGATTCCACGACGGGAGAGGGTCGGGCGGTACCAGGCGCCCTGTCCTGATCGGGTCCGGGACTTGTATCATGAATATGGATCATGGGCGGGGGGATGTAGAGACGGGATAGTGGCGGGATGTCGTCGTCGTCATCATCATCCGAGTCATTATCGTCGTCATCGGAACTGATGCCACCATCGTCTTCAAAGGCGGGCCCGACGAGATGGGAACGGAGAGTACCAATACCCTCTGTCTGCAAGGTTGTCTACTTCAGGTGCATGTCCCAAAGAGGAGTCGAACGAGACTTACGGGCGGCGCAGACACAAGACTCGGACGGGAGCGTTTGGTGAGCTCGCGAAAGACCTCATCGAAGCTCATCAGTATATGGGTATTTGGCGGTGTGACGAACCCGAGTTTGATTTGCACCGAGCCGGAAGCGAGCGTCGTCGCTCGGGTGGATACGAGGGATAAAGATGACGGCTGTGGTGAGGGTAGGGCATGAGCGGGAGCGAGCGTAGCTGGACGATCGCATGCACCTTGTTGCGATCGTCGCCGAAACCAAGGGCGGTCCCTTCCCTGAACCAATCTTCCAACGGAAGCGCGACCTCGCCAAGGTACTCCTTTCTGAGCATGCTGTCCTTGTCCCAGACGACAATCTCGATTGCACCAAGCCGATCGGCAAGCGAGAGATGAATGGGAAAATCAAAGGTAGCATCTTTCACACTATACTCTGGGTTCGCATTGCGCTTGATGACGGGGGTGTGGTGCCTCGTATTCAACAAGGAAACGACAACGAAACTAGGAATGGGTGGAATGAGATGCTATTTTACGGAGCGACGAGCGCGGCTTACGGATCACAGGAGCTATGTTTGCTGCGGGCGCAGAGATCTTTGCAGCCGAGGACCTGTAGACGGAGCAGGACGACGGGCTGCTCGCCCGGGGAAGGAGAGAAGGCGCTCCTTCCGCTTCCACGACCGCCTGAGACGCGCGCCGGGAAGCGAGCAGCGGTCTTGAGGGCACGACCGATTTTGCGGGCCTTCTTGGGGACGGGAG
Source organism: Caloboletus inedulis (assembly GCA_038092355.1). Classification (NCBI taxonomy): domain Eukaryota; kingdom Fungi; phylum Basidiomycota; class Agaricomycetes; order Boletales; family Boletaceae; genus Caloboletus; species Caloboletus inedulis. Next base: position 4,795 of record JBBPQD010000522.1, read on the forward strand.
GGATCATGGAGGGAGTGGAGAATGAGAGAACGGCACAGCAAGAGTAACACGCAGCCCCTAGAGATGTTCGGCAAGGGGTAAGCCGGGGACAAGAAGCAGGGATTGGGGCCCATCAGGATCCCTTGGCCACACCACATGTTCAAGTCACGATTGAAATGATTCAATTACAATTGCAAAATGTTCTATGTATGAGGCTAGTCATGGCATCCTGTGTCCGAGATCGTAACGTGATGGTAAAAAAAGTATCCTCATCATGACAAGAAGACCATTGCAAACACAACGCCAGCGACGGTCGCAACAGACGAGATACCGACAGCCGATGCACTGTTGGACGTCTTTGCAGCAGCACCAGCAGTCGACGAACGTGTAGCACCAGGCGAGCTGTTCCGGTTGGCACCAGTGCTTGCTGTACCACTGGTAGGGGTCGGCAGGTTATTGTAGAGGTCGGTCGAGTGGTGGGCAACACAATCGGACGAGGCAGGCACAGCGGGCGTGTATGGAACAGACGTGATGGGACCCAACGACTCGGGAGGCTGCGTGTAAGTCATGGTGACACCATTCGATTTGTAGACACCGACAGGAGTCATGTCTTCACCGTGACAAAACTCAAACGTGCCGTTCTTGGCGTTGTTCGGGGCATTAAACTCACACCCAAGACGATCGTAGATGTTCTGGCAAAGCTGACCCTGGTTGTGGCCACTAGGGTCACAGATCTTCATACAGAAGGTACCGCCGCCGATGAAGCTAACACGAGTCAGTATAGGCTCACACTAGCAATAGAAAAAAAGGAACCCACAGTGTCCAATCGCTAACCTGTTGGTAGCTGTTGTTGTTACCGTTATTGCTAGGGAAGGCGTTCGAGTACATGAGACCGCCGAGAGGGTTACCACGCTAGATGACACATGAGAGAAATTTTCAACGGGAATAGAACACACCGACCAGGTCAGCACCGTGCGGGTCAAGCTCTCCTCCAAAATCATTGGGAGCCAAGTTGAGTAGCGTTTGGTCGATGAAACCGGCAAACTGAATATAGTTCGGGGTCTGGATGACTTGGACACCCTGCAGAGCACCCTTGGGAATGAGGCGGGTACCGTGGCCATGTTTGGTGCACCAGGAAACTTCCTCGCCTTCAGTGTCGCCAATGTTCGAGTTCGGCGTGCGGGGAGCCCATAAGCAAAAGTCTGAAAGACAGTCAATGAGATGGACAACGTTTACAACATGGATGTACCATCTATGTGGTTGGCAAAGGACGTCTGACACAGCGAATCCTGGTTCTCGGTTGTGGAGTTGCAGATGTTATACCCGATTTGAGGACCGCGCATGGCGGCGGTGTTGAAGTCGACTTGATAAGGCTAATCAACGGGTGAGTACAAGGGGAGCGTAGGATGGACGATGGACGCACGATTCCATTCGGATAGGCGTAGGCCTTGCTGTAGAGGGGGGTGGGGTCAGCGGGATCGGGCTGAGCAAGTACGGCGGAGGCAGCGGCGATGGCCAGTAGTACAGAAAGAGCGGAAGGGGACATTATATAGTGATGCGGGTAGATAAATATAGAACTGAGGTGGTACCGTGGGTAGAGAAGGAATGAACCAGTGACGCCGCTTAAAATAACCATCGGCTAACCCCGGTCATAATTCCCACCCCAGCACGTGATCAAGACACGACCCATAAACACCAAGTTGCAGCGCACGCCACTGCGTACTCTCCTCTCCTCCACCATGGCCAAATCCACGACAGGTCTGTTCTTTTGCGGCAGCTGCCGGAACTAACCTCACCTGTACCTAGTCACGTCTACCAAGACAGCCACCAAACGCGCTAATACCAAGACCTCCAAACAAGGTCAGTGTACTCATTGTCTCCGACGCGCAGTGGCTGGACAGACGTGTAGATAAAGAGGACAAGCCCAAGCGTGCCCCCTCAGCGTACAATCTTTTTGTACAAGCCAAGATGAAAGAGTGGAGGGAGAACAATCCCGGCGCACCCATCAAGGAAGCTATGATCGAGGTATGTGCATACAACCACCCTCTCATCTGACTCACGTTCGCGCTAGATCGGTGCGTTGTGGAGAGATGCTCCAGAGAACCCCAATCGCGGCAAGGAGCCAAAGTCTAGAAAACCCAAAGCCAACGCGGCCAAGCCGGCTCCCAAGGCCAAGGCAACCAAGAAGCCACCACCCAAGTCGAGTGACGCGGAACAGTCGGGCGAGGAGAGTGAATGGTACGGTCCGTTTCTTTCGGACGACGACGACGTGCTCATTCTTTTTTGTAGAGAGCCATTATTGTTATTCGTTACTGTATTCCTTAGAGTGTAGACTCTTTGAGGGCCCCTGCATGTATGCGCGTCTGACACGCCTAATTGAGACGGTTTTTTGTCACGTGACAAATATACCCCTTTCCAAACTTGGAAGGTTCTCCTATCCAGAATGACGACGATGACGATTTGCGGGGGGGCACGCTACTTAAGGTGACCCTGTCGCATCTTGAGCCTTTACCTGACACAATCATGGACGAAATATCTTCTGTTATCGCAGCGCTCGACGCTGGCAAGCTTCCCAACCAACGCCAGCTCAACGCCATCATCGACTGGATTCTCTCCAACATCATTTCTTCCGATTCATCCGAGCCTGACAAGCTCTCCCAACAGGGTAGAGTTCTCGCCAGCAGCTTCGCTGACGTGCTCGCCGCATACAAGCAACTGGGCACCAACAAAAACTGTGCATTTCCTATTTTCATTCCCCCCTCCCTCGTTGACCACCCCTCGCAGATGACAATCTAGTCCAAGACACCCTCTGGCATTTGTCCGAGGGCGACTTGTCTGCGACCCGCATCGAAGACGTCAAGGAGGCGTCTGCCGACATGAACGCCCTCCGCGGTGCTCTGAAGAATATTATCAAGACCCTCTGGGCGAATATCAGCGGCGAGGGAACTCACCTCCTTGGCGACTTTGCTTCCTTTACACGGCTCGCCTTGGCTGATCTCGCAGAGGCATTCGAAGCCCAGGCTGCTCACACCAAGGAGAGCCTCAGAGAGTCGGAGAGCGAGGTCCAGCAAGGCGAGAGGGATCCCCTCGGACGGAAATACAAGACACCAGAAGAGGAGCGCGAGGAGGCTGACCCCAAGCTCAAGTTCGAGAAGACCATGGAGACGGTCAAACAGGTCGGCTCCAAGGCCATTGGAACCGGTCAGACCCTCAAGGCCACCACGGAAGAGAAGGCCTCGAAGACGCGCGCACGACTACTCGAAGCTTTCTACCAGGTAAGATTAAAAAAACCGTTGGTTTTTGTCGGTCTTGACACCCGCAACAGATTTGTGATCGTGCTCAGAGCAATGAGGAATACAAGCGCGCCTTGTCTACTCTCTTCATCATCGCCTCCAAGTGGTTGAATCGAACGCTTGACGTGACCGCTACCGCTGAGGAAGCTACGTCGCTCAACACCTTCATTGATGACCCCACCGAAGAAAGGCATATACACCATGCCATTATCAACATCCGTACGCTAGGCGAACGACTCGCGGGCGGCAAATCGCTTGATGACCTGTTTGCTAGACTTCAGACTTGCGCTCTCGACGTCAAACAGGATAAAGATCTCAAAGCGTGGTTTGATGCTTTTGTAACTCACGTGCGCAGCGGTCTCGAGATTCCAGGTTACGCCCGCAGCGAGGTATCACAGGCAAATCATGAACAGCTTGAACGCCGGTGGAAGGAAATCCTTGACAAAAATTCAGATGTCGCGAGGAAGTGGAAGTCAGACCTTGACATCTTCCGTCGCGAACTTCACGAATTCCAGCAGGCAATCACCGATGATGCTGACTTGCGCCGCGCTAGAGAGGCACACGCTAGGTTTGTTCGGGAGGTGGAGAAGAGTGCCGTTGCCGGCGGGGCACTTGGCTTGCGATCTGCGTTGGAGGCAGGGGCCTGGTTCTGGAGTGATTTTTTCAAGGTATACGCGCACCGCGTTCTCCGCATGGTGAGGAACATTCCCATACCTAGGTAAGTTGTTTGCCGTCGAAAGGTTCGCGTAACTGGACAAGTTCACAGGACCGAATATGTTGACCGCGAGGTCGAATTCGTGCTTGAGAACCTCAACATTTCCTCCCTTAATGTTCTTCCGAGTCGTGCACGTATACGTGGTGTCACAGACATCGAAATCACGGCGCCGGACGAGAGCCGGGCCTCGACGAAGACCTCGTTTGGGACTGTCACTAGTATCCATCTCGAAGCCATGCAGCTCTCCCTCAGAGACGTCTCCTTCTTCTACAAGGATAAGGCATCCAGCGTTGGCCCGAATGAATTTATTGGCATCATGCAGTTCAATCTCCCTACTCAGGGTCTCAATGTCGACTTCAAGTTTAGGCTCATTCCAAATACGGAAGAGGGTTTAGCCGAACGCGATCGATCCAGACGCTTCTTCAAGATTGACCGTGTGGACGTTAAGTTGGCTGACGACATCAAGTTCGAAGTCAAGGAATCCAACCACCGTATCCTGGCCTCTGTGTTCAAACCCGTGCTCGTGCACCGCTTCCGAGATGCGATCGAGCGGACGCTCGAGGAGCACATCAGGGGGATCTTCGACTTTATAGATGCTATCGCCTTTGATGTTTCAAAACGCTCGGAGGTGTTTGCGGATACTGGTCTTGGCCCCGGTCCATCCTTTGCTGCCGCGATTTGGAGCGAGATCGGTCATCTTAGGAAGCTGGAGGGTGGCGTGTTGACCGGGTGGAAGGCGACTGGTACCGGCATCGTGAAAGAAGGGCGTGAGGGTGGACCTAGCATTGCGTTGGGAGCTGAGCCCCAGATTCTTCCTGGCGAGAAACGTGGTCCGCTCGGGTACGGTTCCGAGCCGCTGTCGGAGAGGATCCCCGGTGCCGAGGTGTCCCACCTGGAAGCAAAGAAGGTCGCAGAGCGCGCCAAGGAGGTGGGTCAAGAAGGTCTGAAGCGGGTGCAGACGTTCAAGGAGAGCGTGCGGCACAAGATAACGGAGGAAAAGAAGGTTGTGGGTTGGGAGAGCGCGGCGTTTGATATCGTGTAAACGATGTTTCGTTCCTCGGTTTTCCGTCTGTACTTGTAACTTGTCAGTTGTTTGGGATGTATTTGTAACTCGTAGTTAATTTGGGGACGTGGTGGTAATGACAAGAGTCGTGGAGAAACTGTCCATCTGGCGACTGCGAAACGTATCAGCTTCGCTCGTTCGGACCGACTCTGCATCTGTGACTCGATCTGACTTGTCGACCCCCTCCCGCACCCGGGCTTGTGTTCTGAAAGGGGGTCCTGAATCCAAAGTCTGACACCAGCGTAACCCTAACCATCGGTGTTCGTTCCGTCGCATGCGGTCGGGTCCACCGTTGTCCAACTCCGGGTCCGAGTCCCAGTTGGAGAGTGTGCTAGCCTGAGTGGACGTCCATGATGTCCATCCTAGACCCACCTTTGGTTTCCGGTGCACCGTGACGTTCTTCTTCTCCTCGGGCCAGGCGTACCACGCACATACATATACTGTAGTAGTACGCAATTTGGGAGTACTGCAGTAGCTCGGATCAACGCGTCCCTATTTAGTATTGATACCAGCGAGCGTCGAGGACGTTCAAGTTGACTTGTCACCTTGTTGGGTCACGTTGTGCTACCCAATGCAAACCGTCTATACTCCACAGCGAACCCAACCATTGAATATATACTGTACATCCCCAACGTCCGACTGTCAAGACTCCGAGCGCGGGACATCGTGAGCTAGGTGGGTACCAGGGTGATCGGCATCCGAATCCTCGTACAATGTGCCATGTGTTTTACCTACAAATACAAACAGCGGACAAAAAAAAAAAAAATCCCGCGTGTTCAACACCGCCACTGTGGTTTCAATTTTCGGCAACGATTCGCGCCTACATAGTTCATTCTCTGGTCTTGCTTTGTCTGACGATAATGACCGCACGGACATAGTTGTTGTAAATCTCGTCCGACGTCAACAGGGTGTCGGTGCTCGTGCTGGTGGGATACAGGAATGCAGACAACGGCTGCAGCATATCACCCTGTCAACGACCCAAAAAAAAAAACTAGTATTATGAAGCATTCATCTTACCTCGTGAAACTCGATGAATGCAGCGGCTGTGAAGAACAAAAAAAAAAAAAAAAGAGAGAATTAGTAGCCCTCTCTGTGTTCGATATCAAAGCATACAGTGAGGAATGTAGCCGTCACCCTGAAGTCCAGTGCCACCATGGATCTTCTTTCTGAATCCCTTGG
>JBBPQD010000523.1:0-11021 GCA_038092355.1 Caloboletus inedulis
CGCTCATAAAGGCGAGACTTTGCGGTTGTGTCAATGTCTGATTAAAAAAAAAAAGAATAGAGGGGGGGGGGCAAGGGAGACGACACGCGTCGTCGCGTTTTTCAGAACTCGGAGGGTTTCTACCGTCGAGGGGAATGAGGGAGGAGACGTACCAGTATGAGTGCGATCACGTCCACAAACCTGTGTACGAACACGTCAGGTCAGCGCGATGGGTGTTACCACCCAAGCAAACAGAGCAAGTACGCACGAGGTCAACGCGCCTGTGGCGACAGCAAAGATGAGGAGGCGGTTCAAGAGGATGTCTATTCGACGCGGTCCGCGGGGCCGGAGCGCGTGCGCCCAAGATTTGAATTTGTTGAGTTGGTAGGCCATCGTAATGGCCGAAAAGGTATCTCCAACGATGAAGAGTATGTTTCCGATGATCAGGAGCGTTTTTTCGCTCATCAGATAGCCTCTCCATGTCGGTTCTAGACCGCTGTGGCGTTTGCCACGGATGAGATTAATGTCAGGTGCGCGGGAGGGCATCTGATCGTACCTGAAGACACAGATGACTATACTGATGACTGGGAGGAACCGGGGCTAAGTATAATGAGAGAACCGAAGATGGTGTCATACTTGCCTGTTCGTGATATAGAGAGCGCGAACTGATGATGGTTCATGTTGAGCTATGGCGATGCAAATGGTGACAAAACAATGTACCATGAAAACAACGATCCATGTCTTCTTTGTGACTGGACCAACACGTGAGATCCCGCAGAGATGACAGATGAATGGTTGGACTGACATAACCATATCCGCCAGGTAAAGTACCTGTTAAGAAGCCGGGGTTAATACGTCTCACGCCAAAAAAAAACGGATCTGGGCTCACAGGTAAACAAAGAAATCGAGGAGGAGCTTCGATAGGTCAGCTCTAGGCTGTGCCATATCGATGGACGGTGCTTACCCCGAGAATATAAGTCGACTTTGCCAAATGATCCATATCACTAGATATTCTTGAAGAATACGATCGAGAACTCACCGTCGATGACCTCGGTAAAAGCTGGGATCAGATGTCACACAAAATAAAGCCAAGAAACGAACCAAGTTGTTGACTGTAACGCTTGCACGTTGGCATATTGTACGATCAGGTATTCGTCCATGACCCACATGGTCATTGCGGCATGAACGGTCTCAAGGACACTGTAACGAGACGACATGAGTATGGATCATCCGTGGAAGAACAGAAACCATCCTCACACTAGTAATGCCACCTAGGGATGGGTCGAAATCAGCAAGTGGCCCCCGATAGCTCGGCGGAATGACCATACCATCATTTTGAGTCCGCCGGGGTCATTTTCGTATGTCCGATAGTAGAAGAAAGCCTGCATGCAAGTAACCCCGTATAGACTGTGACGTCCCCGAACAAAGTTCTGTGAGACGCGGGGGCGAGGACAAGGAGCGTGGACTTGCATTAAGCCGATGAAGGTACCAATGAGAGGTCCTCTAACGAGGGAAACCGCCAAGGCAGCCGGGGAAGACATGGCGGACCCTTGAGAAGCTTGGCGTAGCGCAGGGCGGGGGGCCTGCTGCGGGCATGCACTTGCACTGAAGAGGATGTGGTTAAAGACGCGGGTGCTGCGATGAAAGACAGTTTAAGACACGCACATGCGGCACGCACGAACGAGAAAGGGTGGGGTGGTACTCTGAGCCTGTCAGTTACTATTAATATTAATTTACCATGGAACCAATTTCGGGCATCGGCGCTGAAGCGCTGACGGTCACGGCGACTCTGGCGAGGGCTTCGACCTGGGATCAAAGCTACGAGGAATTCGTGAATCCATTCCCATGAGGAAGCTGGTAAGAAGTCTTCCCTGTGAACTAGTACAGTAGGGATCCGCTCCTTTGACAGACTACATACATTCCATCCATTGACACTTGACTCTGAGCAACCATGCCCTTCACCAACTCAGTGGTACCCCTCTCATGGGTGGGGGTAGCTCTTCCCCTGCGTCTGACTCACGGATGGCAATGTCACCGAGGATCAGCGACACCGGCGTGCAGACTTTGCCGGCATGCGAGACAGTGCTGGGTACGTCGATTTCCGCGAATGGGAAAGGTGAGCGCGAACTCACTGCATCGGTGCGGCGGCGACGCCACTAAGCCACCACCTTGAACACGGTCTTGGCCAGCGGATAGATATTATGTGATCGTCCATATATTGGAGGGCTAAAAAGAGAGGCTCGCAATTGCTTATGTGCCTGTCGCCTCACGATCAGCGATACCGCGTTTGACGAGCTCTTCGACGGTTGCCATACGATTGGCAATGTCGAGGGTTCCAACTTCCAATGCGATATGTTCGAGCATGGTTTGGTATGGATGCGGGATCTGCGCGTTGATGCATAATGCATGATGGGTCAAATGACTCACATCCTCCAGAGGCCGACGCAGTCCCAAATAATCTCGTGGTGTACACAGAACGTGGCGCTCCCTGGGGAAACGCGATACAATAGAGTTTCAACCCTGCGCTAAACTTTCTAAAACAATGGTCTGAGTAGGGTACCTGCCAGCGCGGGGTCGTCGAGGACTGTTGGAACTGAACTCTCGTTTCCGAACAAGGGTCATTGTCACTTACTCTGAAGGAGAAACAATCGAGTACTCTACTGGACAACTCTCCTCCGCGAGGTGAAGAGTATTCGTGAGTGAACAGAAACCGTCCATGCCCAAGACTATCCAAGCTTTGGGATGGCTCCCCCGCGTGATGGGACCTGTCTCTACGATCGTCGTGCTCGAGCCCGCTGTAAATACGGATCGATATAATCCAGGCAGGTCCTGTCCAAGACACTATCATAGTCTAAGATGTCTTGTTGACACTTTGATACCAGAAGGGCCGAGTGATGGGAAATGCTTAGTCATACTGTGGCTGTGCTGAGTAGAGATGGGGGATGTTACTGAGTTGCGAAATTCCAAGTCGACAAGGTCGAAAGCAGGCTGAAAAAAGTCACGCAAAGATGCTGAGAAAGGGGCAGGTAGATGTGAGACATTCCTTTTTAGGCATCCTCCAACGCAACACCGTCTCCTCGTCCCCACCTTCCAACCTCCCGCCTCTCGTCATTTTCTCTCCACAACATGGCCGACGACATTGAGATGTTGGACGTAAATAACAAAGCATTTGAGGTTGCCCCAACATCTCCCGCTGACGTTCTCTCCACGTCCCACTCAAGCCACAACTCCGCAATCTCTGCTCGCAGCGACGTTATCGAGCTCAGCAGCCGCGACAACTCTCTCGGCCCTCCCTCCGGCAACGACGGGCGCACACCCGTCGCCGACGTCGGCCACGATGTCAAACCACCTCCTTCCAAGAAAATGAGACACTCGGCATCAGTCGCCGACTCAAAACCTGCCTCGACTGCGGGCACGGGACCGAAACCAAAGTCGTCGAAACAATCGCGACCGCGCTCTCATTCTCCAACACCACCACCGCCCGCACCACCACAACCACTTCAGACAATTCGACTTGACATCACACTGGGTGGTCCTGGCAAGTACGAGGTTGATATCGCGGCCCTCGCCAAAACCTCCGGTCAGCGACCCCCGACTCCACCACCTCCTAAGCCAGACATCAGCGAGAGCGAAGGCGAAGAGACGCACGATGACCAAGCAAAGCCCAAAAGGAAGAAGGTACTGTTGTCCACGTCAACAATCCCTATGTAGGGAAACTAATCATATACACAGAAGAAACAGACAACTTCTGAATACTACGACGTCAACGACCCGTTCATCGACGACTCCGAGTTGACCGTTGATAACCGAACTCACTTTGCTCAAACGAAACAACAGGGGTTCTACGTGTCAAGTGGTGAGGTTGCCCTTATGAAGGACATGTCAGACCGTCTCTTCGCCATAGCGATCTACACCACTCACAACCCCTATAGTAGCACGCCCAAGAAACCCAAGTCCAAGAAACTTCCAGTGACCGAGGCCGGGCACAGCAAGCAGGAAGATGGTACGAAGGAACATCCTATCAGTCTACTTGGTAATGAGAAGGCCGGGAAGAAGCGGAAGAACCACACTGTCATCGAGGAGAATGGCAAGAAGAGGAAAGTTGTCGACCTGGTATGCTTCTCCATCAACTTGACTCTCTCACTCTGACTGTCACCCTTAGCGCGAATTCCACCCTGAACTGCAAGCTGCATTCGAAGAGCTCAAGGCTGCCATTTCGAAAGGTTTGTGGTGAGGTAACCATCATCGGCATATAGTCACCAATCAAGTTGCAGAATCATGGGACGTCAAGGGGAAATTTCCACCTTCGGTCAAGCCAATTCTTGCCCACGTTGCACTGCAGGCTGTAAGGCTCGGAGAGTATGATGAAGACTTTTTTAGCCTCATGCCTGTCTTGTTCCCCTATAATCGGTTCACCATGACTGTTCGTCTCCCGTTATTGACCGTCCGATCCAGAGGGACTGACCGGTCCACCAGAAACTCATTAAGAGGACTATTTTCCAAGATCACCTCAAGATTTTGACAGACAGACAAGAAGAATTACTCGAACAACTTGCGACACTGACAAAGGATGGATTTGCTAAAGCTAGGGAAGAATGGGAGAAGAGTGTTGCTGCATGGGGTATGTCTTCTTTCCTCTGTCTTGGCATGAAGCACTGATGTCGCATTTTTCAGAGAAACGACAAGAAAAAGTCAAGGTAGAATCAGAGGTTGGTACTGTTTCAACTCCAACCGATGCACATCCGGAAGAAGGTGGTGGTGCCAGCGGGGCAGAGGGAGAAGGCGGTTCTGGAACCACCAAACAAGACGGAACAAGAGATGCCCACCCTCCGGCTCAAAAGTATCGCTTGACAGAGGCGATGAAGTCGATAATATGGCAACTTGTTATGCTGAGTAATGAGTGCTGTCGGTTGGAGAACGAGAAAAAGTGCGTTGCATCCTTTGGTTTGGCCGCGTCATCCACTCTTAGTTGCGTCCACAGCGAGTTGGAGGGTAATAATGCGCAAGTAAGCGAGCAGGGTACGCGGAAAGTGCTTTATCAAAAAGTGAGTGGGAGCGTCTAGTGTGGTGTGCAAACTCAGAGTCGCTGCTATAGGTTGTTGCTGCCTTCCCGGCTGGTTGGCTCAATTCGGGTCAGATATCGAGAGAAGGTATGCAAGATTCTCTCCTGGGTTCCGTCCGCTTGACGCAGTTTCTTCCCTTTCATAGTGAGTGCGATGAAGAAGAAACACGAAAAGGAAGCCATGGAACAAGAAGGTTGATTACGAGATTGCTAGCGTTATGCACCCGAGACGCCATTCACCGTCCCCTAACATTATTTCTTTTGCCTGCTCGTTTTCACTCCTTTCGTCACTCCCCTGCATCGGTAGTACGTTCCATTTTGCGACCATTACGAGTATATTATACTATCTCCACTTTTTATTCTCTCACATTAGGTTCCTTTATTGTGCTTTTTTTGTGTTCATCCTGGGTTCCAACATCAGTCTTTGCTCGTCTCGTGTGGTCATAAGCACTGTTCTAATACCTGGTCAATAACCCACTCTTCATTGCACGCCGATGGTACCACCTTCCGACGGGACTGAACACACGCCCTCATCTACATGCGTCATGGCAACCTACCTTATCTGCCGTGTCCCGTGTGAGTCTATATTTATGACCAAACTTCTGGAGCTTCTATATGAAGCCTCGTGCTGATTCGGATCTGCGACTTGAACCAAGAAAAGATGACGCAGTGGCATTCACTGATTGCCGACGTGACGATATACTAGTATTGAGTGTCAGTATGAGATGGTTGTCGGAGAATAAGTTTTCTGTTGGGTTAGTGGATGTGGATGATGGGTGGGTCTGTAAATAGTTGGTGATGCGACGTGGACGGGTCATATGTATGTATATTACAAGGTGGGAAAACAAAGGATCGTCCCGAGCTCGAGCTGAGGGGAGGATGTTCGAAACCGATCATGATGTGCGTCCAGACGAGCGAGGCTCTTCAGGAGAAGAAGGGGGGCGTCACAGGTCTTCACATGTAGACGTGCATTGGCGTATCGTCATCGTCAACATTGTGGTGGAGGTATTTTGCGACCTGCCAGCGGGTTCTGCATCCGGGGTGTATACGGTTGTGGTTGTGGTTGTGGTCGGGGTGTTGTCGAGGTGTGCGAGGTGACAGGTCATTGGCACTATGGTTTGTTTCAGGGCGGAACCCGGGGCGGATAGAAAGCTTGTCCTGTCCGTGCCGGAGGGATTAGACGAGGGGACTTGGGGGGGGGGGGAAGTGCAACGCGTTGACGATCCCCATATTCGGGCACGATCAGGGCGACTTTTACAGGAGAGGGGAACTAACCCGTAACCGATGTACAGGAACAGTGACGGTGTGAGCATTTCAGCCTATCAGTCTCTGAGATATTCACAAAGACGACCCCTCTAACGTTCTGGAGGTGAGCAATGCTCGAGATTCAGGAGTTCGGCACCCTCTGTCGAGTTTTGCAACTCTGTACGATGAAAACCTGAATATGACGCGCTGAATGATCTTGACAGTCAGGTCAAGGCAACTATGGTCAAACCAAAACGGTGTTCCCATTGACATGGGTCCAGAATGAACAAATGCAGGTCCTCCCACAATGGGCCGACAGAAAAGCTTGTGACAGCGCAAGGCCGGCCGACACTCGAATTTGCAGAATAGCGAATCCCTGGGTTGGACGACAAGGATATACCTGTAGGGTATAAGAAGCAGCGAAAGCTGGGTAAACCGCCAGGTTCCCATCACCTATTCATATCAACCAACCACCTCGTTTACATACCTCCAAGGTATTCGCTCGTTTGTTCGCTCTCTTTCCCTTGGCACTCCTTGCTGCTGCTTCGCACTTCGAGGCACGTGGTCAGTGCAACACTGGCGCGATCAACTACTGCAACAGCGTGCAGACTGTATGTCTAGCATTTTAATGCTTCAGAGCACAAATAATATGAGATTTTACAGCTGAACGAGGCGAACGACCTTCTGACCGCGTTTGACCTCGTTGGTGCCGCGGCGAGCACTGGGGACCTTGTCGGCCTGACCCCCACTAGAATACGTACGGATTACTCATCCGATTCGGACTCGTTTCCCGACGCATTCTACGGGACTGCCTTGTCAACATTCGCTGCTCGCAATGGTCTTTAATTTTTGGGTAGATGTTTTGAGCGTGAACAGATATCTGCGACTGGTATGAATGGTGTTTTTTAACTGGTTTGGTGGGTCAGTATTACATACCGTAGTCGTTCTCTTACCAAAGTCAATCCGTTCCCTCAGCACGGAGAATATTTCTGTCATAGTGTGGATATACTTGATGTAATAGTCCGAGCTGCGCACCTTTAGAATGTGGTCTGATTGGAAAGCTCACTGGCAGCCTGTTGTCGATATTGTTTCACCGTAACGCAGGGATCAATAGCAGAGGCAGTTGAGAAGGAAGAGTAAGGGTTGGCAGATCCGAAGGCTGTGCTTGTACGGGGACGGCGAGCAAAAGAGGAAATCAAGGCTCCTACTTTGGGTTCTATTTCGCAGATCACCCACGGCGGTCTGGATGACACAGCCATGTGCCGCTCGGTATCCTTCCTCCAGGGTCGGGTCACCAGAGACGCGGTCGGTGCTAGGGGATGGACGTCTCCTGCACTTAGTACTTCTTCCAACTCCCACCAAGTCGAGCGTTTCATACATTCGTGCCGGTCGTCTCACATAAATATGGAGGGAAACGCACAATGCAGGCATGGCTCTCATATTCAAGAGTTCAAGTCAATCCCGAACCGTCATATTATATGTGTGCATTATGTCGCACAGGGTTGTGTCGGGCCAGCCGACGTTCAAATCTTCCGCTGCCATACCCGAGTCCTGCCCGGCCCAGACCATCAAGTCCAGAGCGATGACATCCGCATGGCCGTACATTTGTCGTCGTTTTTACAGCACGAGCTAACCGAAGGTAATTTTTGTGACACGGACATTGTCTTGCGACGAACGTAATCCTTCGGACCGGATCCTCCTCTCCAGGTATAAAGAGACGGGGAGAACGACCTTGACCAGCAGGTCCTCTCATCCACTCCTCCCATCTACTCTCTTCACCGGTTTACTACTCTCTCACCATGTTTGCTCGCATCTTTGCTCTTCTGCCCCTCGCTCTCCTTGTCTCTGCTACGCACCTTGAGGCTCGCGACCAGTGCAACACTGGTGACATCCAATGCTGCAACAGCGTCCAGAGTGTAAATTCGCGTTGTGTTCTTTTGGTGTTGGATGGTAGCTGACGTGCTTTCCGTTGCTATAGACCAGCCAGGCGCAAAGTTTGCTTGAAGAGTGCGGTCTGGTTGAGATCGCCAGCCAGATTGTTGGCCTAGTTGCCTCGGACTGCTCGCCTCTCACGGTCGTTGGCACAGGCAGCGGTTGTGTCGCTCAGCAACAGCCTGTCTGCTGCACGAACAACAACTTTGTATGTATCCTCTGTCTTGAAATTGGGTTGATTCGTTGGTCGTTGAATGGAATTTTCAGAATGGTGGTGTGAACCTTGGTTGCAGCCCTATTAACCTCAATGCTTGAAGGATAATCGGACAGAAGTTGGTGGTTGGGTTTGGTGGAATGGGTTCACCTCATCTGGCTAGTTACTTGAGAAAATCACACTAGTTTTGTGGGTTAATTGTCGTTGGTTTTGGTGTTCAAAATCGTGTGACCTGCATGAGTCAGGGTATCTGGGACTGTCCGAAAGACACTAAGTGTTCCTTGAGTGGCCAATTAGTTCAAATTGATAGCATTCACAGTGATTCACTATGGAAGTCACATTACCAAACCAGCCTCTAGACCCACAGAGTTTCCAGGATTTTGAATTGTGCATAGACTTGTGCAGACTGTACAGACTGACCTCTCTGGTACTGAGTTTTTTAGAGTTATTGTAGAGGAGCCTCCAGTTTCCACAGACACTGTAGCATTCCTAGCTCCCACAGAACTTGACTTAAATAATTATAAAAATTAAGTGCTATGTACCCACTTAGTAAATACATAAGTTCACTACTAACAAATGTACAGTGAAGAGCTCATATAGCAATGGCTCCAAATAGCCTCCAGTTTACTGTGTTTGTAAGTCTATTGACTATCAATTCCTATGTGTAGATTGCTGTGTGTTTCCTATCATCTGGCCTATGCTAATCAATTGATCGTTCCTTTTGCTGCTCTGCACTCAAATTTTGCTTTGTCTAACAAATCAAGTATGTTCACTACAAGTACTACTGAGGTCAAGCAGTTGGCCAACCTAGCCAAGTTGTAAGTTTGTTTTGGAAGTGGATTGTCATTATTTCTGATATATATGAAAGGCAGTATCTTTTTAAACCACAAATCAGGTGACATTGTAGTAATAGATCTAGACTTTGGAATTTTATTTTACACACAATATGACTGTTTTTCCAGTTTGATTTTTACATCTTGCCAGACAAAACTTTAAGTTTTAGGGTTCAAATACTTTTCTTGCCAGCAGCTAGTGTATGCTACAAAGTGGGTTCAGCCAGTGGACAATCTCAGGCATTGCATAGTGGCATGACTTATACAAGCATCATATCTGAAATATTTTCTTCATTTTTTTCTAATATGTCTATTACTCTTTCCAACACTTGCATAAATATTTAAATATCTTGTTCTCACACACTACTCAGTGACATGTCTATTTTTGGACACCTGGATAGGCCATATCATCCCATACATTTTTTGCTTTACCATTCATTTTGCTAACTGTAGGAATTGTTTCTGTTACTGTAGTTACATACTGTATATTCTACAATATAGACAAATATTTCTGGCTGCTAGAAAGATAATATTATAGTGTATACAGGTGGATATGTGGGAATGACAGAAAGTATTTTTTAAAAAGGTCTAATTGACTGGATAAATTGCTTGAAGAAATCAAATAATGTACTGAGCAGCATGTAGGGATGAGAACATGTCTGAGCAGCTTATACTGCAGGAAGCTGCCCTGTGAAATTCATGTAGATGGTTATCCTATTTCTGTACCACAAAGAAAGTGATTTGCATTTTAATTGGCCAGGTCAGTATATTTTGAAAATTCATGTACATATATATATGTTATACACATGCCTATGACATGTGTATAGGCAATAGTGTGGGTACACCCTGGGCTATTAGGAATTAGACTCACACCCATACCCATGACTGTGGGGGTATCTGCTGTGTCTTACACATTGGACCCTAGACTGGACCCATGGTTAATAGCATCTATGAGTATGCCAGGGTATTATATATTATGCTTTGGCTTTATCAGTCAATTTTATGGCTTATTTTATTGCAATGGAGCTTGGTGAGATGAAGATTTGAGAAGAGTGATGGTAACCAACTATGTAACTCAATGGTAGCTGTTGGCAACCTTGAACAAATAATGCCCAAGTTGTTACCACCAGAATGTCAACCTTAGAGACTAGAGATGTTTTCAAGGGAATCCCAAGAAGAACTAGACTGGAGTTCTTCATTGGGAATGCATTCATCATATACCTACTACTACACAGCATTCATAAGTTGTGACCAAGTGAAACCTAATTACAAAGGTTTAATGTAAGTGGTAATTAAATGAGAAGCATAGCATGTGTAGTTCATGAGGCTTCTGAAATGGAAGTGAAGCATGCAGAGATTAATTAAGCGAAATGAAAATGGAAGAGAACCCTCAGGGTCTTAGGGTTGATGGTAATTAAATACACATATGTGTGGAGTGAGCACAGCTTCAGCTACAATGTCACAGTATGGTTTGTGAGAAGGGCACACAGCAGCCTTGTTACTTACTGTTACGGATATTCAATTTTTATTATTTTCTTTTACTTTACTTTTCGAATTCTACGTGCAATGGCACTTGGTAGGAATTCTCTAAAGTTAACAGATCACGTGATTAGGTCACGTGAATGGTCATGTGAGTTGAAACGACCAGCACTTACTAGATAGTGCAAGCAGTTAACTAGAGGACAATAGGGGTTGATCAAGTAGCACTGGAGTGATGGGAAACTCCAAGAGGACAAGACTAGCGTCCTCTAGAGCT
>JBBPQD010000524.1:0-11008 GCA_038092355.1 Caloboletus inedulis
GAAGGAGTTGGATGGATGGATGGATGGATGGATGGATGAGAGAACAAGAAATGGCGAGTGACTGGAGCTGTGACTAAATGGCAATGCGCTGCCTTATCACCTGGCGCGTGCCTCCCGCCACTAGTCCATTCACGGCAACATTCCGGGCAGCTCTCCGACATCGCCCTTGACAGTTTCGTGACAAAATGCGTACATACTAGAACGTTGTGCGTACTCTAACACCGAACAGACTAGTGTCATCGACAAGGCAATCAGAATGCGCGAGCTCCAAAAACAGCCCTCTCTCACGAATTGTAATCGGCAAACCAGGGGTGAACGAGGGCACGTTTCGCTAGAAGCACTCAGTAGAACCCTAGCCCTGAGAGTAAAATATGACTCACCTGAAATCCGTTTCGCTGTGTCATAGGTCAACGTTCGCTAAGAGGATGCATGAGCGTGAGTACCTAAAAGGACGACAAGCGACCACTCACCGATAGCAAGTCGATGCCCATCTCGTCGAGGTTGGGCACAATATTGCACAGATCTTGTTTGGTCCACTTAGGGAACGTCTCTTTGTAATCGGGTAATTGACTGACGCCAGGCCAAATTTGTTCGTTTGGCGTCCCCATAATCCTTGTGGCCCCCCATCTCAGCAAAATGCAGCAGACACATCGTCCGAAACACACCTGAAAATCTTGAAGATTTGGTCAATCTCAGAGTCGCCAGGGAAGAGTGGGTTTCCTCTCATGACCATTTCTGCGAATATGCATCCTACGGACCACATGTCGATCGCAGTGGAATAATGCCTACCCCCAAGCAAGACTTCAGGGGCACGGTACCAAAGTGTGACGACCTAAGCATTCGCTGTGAATGAAACGAAACGAGAATACGGCAGGCACGAGCCCACCACGGGTAGGAACATGCGACACTTACCTCGTGGGTATAAGTCCGCAGGGGAATACCAAACGCCCTCGCTAAGCCAAAGTCTGCAAGCTTGAGGTTGTTACGTTTGTCAATCAACAAGTTTTGGGGTTTGAGATCACGATGAAGAATTCTATGTGAATGGCAGTAAAGGAGCCCAGAACTGAGTTGATGAGTGAATTTCTAACATGATCAAGGTAAGCATCCACTGTATCTGAGCGAGGAATGGGGAGATGACGTGTCACGTGATCCGGCGCGTAACCACCTCCCCTGTGATCACGATGGATGGTGATATCGATACAGGGCGCTGACCCACGTAATGAACGCGGAAAAGGGGCAGCCAAGGATACAGCACCAGATGGTGATAGTGAAATGCAGCCGACCAAGCCATGCAATGAAACCAAAATGACAAGCGCGCCGTTTTTTCACGCGTTGTCGTCACGTAGCCATCACGGGTCGCCACATGCAACGCAGGTCAACAAGACACGACGCACCTTGGATATATCGATTGAAATCGGCGTACCGCTGGTATTGGCATGTTCCATGTAGCGTTTCAAGTCGATGTCCAGAAACTCGAACACGAGATAGAGCTTCTGGTCTGCATGCACAATGTCTAGCAACCTACATCCAACCGCACGCTTAGCACACTTGCACATGCAGGCTCGCGGGCGAATGGCGTACCTGACGATATTGTCATCCTTGAGCTCCTTCAGCAAACTAATCTCGCGAATGGCAGTACTCGGGACACCTTCGTCCTCTGCTTCGAGCCGTATTTTCTTGAGTGCAACGATCTGGTTGGTGGTCACGTCCCTCGCCTTGTAGACAACGCCGTACGTTCCTATGCACGTGTGGCGCGAGAGAAGGCGCATGAGTGAAATAACAGGGAACGGTGAAGGGGAGCATACCTTCGCCTGCGGGGAGTCCGTGGCACGCACGAGGGTCATTATTCACGAATGGGCGTGAATTGTCGTGCTGCGGTACGCACCGACTTTTTCAATCTTGGCGTAGCTAAGGGGCGACCGAGGAGAGATTTCAGTACCATGTAGCACGACACATGAGTCGCATACCGATCCATATGATCAAAAAGGGAGACCAAGACTGCGGCGAGGAGAGCGGTGATGATGGGGGAAGGTAAAAGAAAGGCGAAGCAAAAGAATAGGATGGCTGAATGTTGGACGTTAAATAAGTATGGGCGGTCAAGTGAGCCGAATAATTTGGCTTGATGTCTTATCCACTGCCACATCCCCGGAATCCACCTCAAATATGGAAATATGGCATATCTAACCCGCCCTCTCACTCGGTCCGGTTCCTCGTCGTCAAGGCCAATAGAAAGCAATCCCCATCATCTTTAACGCCCACTTCCTCTACGTACAACTCTTTGCCTTCCCCCATACACGTGTCCACTTCCCTTGAGGCACCGCAGAATGCTCGGACGCGAACAAAACACACCGGAATAAGAATAAGTCTTCACTTTCCCTCACGTCGGTCTCGGCCAGTTTACCTGCTCATCCTGCCGTCGCATCCGCGTGACATCAATGTACTGCCCTGGCCAGGGTTCTTCGCCTATATCGAATCAGTCTTGGCATACAATGCCAATGATACCGTCAAGTTGTGTCATCACCACTCACTTCGGTCGATAATGTCAACGTCCAGGTCCTCCTCGTCATCATTTTCTTCTTCCGATTCCCATCGGTCATCCTGCGCGGCGCTCGGATTCTTGGCACGATCCACGGCAAGGTCACTCATGAACCGACTCAGCGACGCCTCTTTGACATCTTGCAGCGATTTCTCGCGAGCAACGCGGGCGCGCGCAAGTTCTGGAAGGTATGCCCTAGATTCCGGAGATACATGAATCACGCGACCCGTGAGCATCACGAGATGGGAAAAAAAAAGTAAAGGAGTACTTGCGCGCACGGGCGGAGGAATGACAAAAGGAAAATGACAACTCACCTCTCGTACGTGTCCCTAGACTCCTCAACGGCATCGAAGAACGTCTTCATTCCATCACCTGTCATACTGGAAACACCCACAGCCTAACGACATCACCATCCGTATTCCCCCGTGACTGCCACCGGCCTCAAGACTCACCTTGAGGTGCTTGTAAAATTCGTCCAGAACCAAACTCATGCTATTCATCAGACTATTCATATACGTCGGCTCCCCGTCCGCATCCCGCGATCCCGAATGTGATGCCAACGCCGCCTGAAACGCTTCAAAATCCTGCATCCACTCGATCGCGAAGTCGTGTGGCGCCACATCCGTCTTGTTAAACACAAGAATAAATGGAAGTTTTGTCTTGTACAGGATACTATTCAGAGGAAAATAGAAACAAAAAAACAAAGGGGAAATGGTTAGCCAAACAACCAACGTGCATCGAGAATCTAAGAAAGGGGCGCGTACCTGCAAGCATACAGCATGTTCGACATAAACGTCGCAGGTGCTGTTGTCCGCGGGGTGTCGATAATGTACGCCACAACAGTCGGAAATGAGGACGCGACGGCATCGGTAATGATAGCCCCTGATGCGGACCAGGTAAAGATCTCAATCTGACCCGGCGTGTCGAGTATGATATGGCTATCAACCGCGACATGAGGACCCAAGTCCGTCCGTAGGAAAGAAAGGAAAAGGACGTACTCGACGGTCTCAGCCCGTTTCTCCACCAACTCCAACACTTGATCAAACTTGGTCGTGAATAAATTCAGTGCCGTCAAGATCCCACCGTTGGGACCCAAGTTATACCTTGTCAAACAAACGTTATTCGCCACATGAAAAAACGCCCCCCTAAAGTAAACGGGGACACACACTGCTTCATGACCTCTTTGTAATTCACCGTATCGCGAATGTCAATGTTGGGTTCAAACGGGACATGCGCCACTGCAGGGTCCAGATTGAGGATGTAGGGTGGCCGCGATGGGTTGATGGTATGCAGATAGGAATTGAGGCGCTGTACAAAAGTCGACTTGCCCGCGCCCGCCATCCCGATCGTGATGATAACACTGGGCTTTTTCGGTTGGGAACTGGAAGCATCAGCGCCTGAACTCGTGGAGGCGCTCATCGTGCTAATATGCGGCTCGTCGTGAATGTGAGGATACTTGGCAAATCTTGCACTGGTGGTCAAGAAGAAACTTGCACGCGAGAGTCGGAGATCTGTAGCGACTGGACGCATTGGCACAGGTTAATTCATTACTATAAACGGTAGCACCACCGGGCAGGTTGGACGTGTACAGGATATCGATGTCAATGCAGTAATAAAGAGAAAATCAATTATCGAAAAACAGAATCAGAAAGAGTGTTGGCTTGAGTAACACCATACTTGGCGCGAATGTCATTGGTCAGGGAACGTAACATAGCAGGCGTGACGATCGTGTGATGGACGGACTCTGATGCAGAGGTCGCAATGCTGAGCGGTGGGGAGGACGGACTGGGCGAGGTCGTCTCCTCGTCCGTAGAAGACCCATCGGACAGCCGTTGCTTCTTTGATCTCGGGGTGGACGTTCTATAAAACCCAGGTGAACAACATGTCCCAAAAAAATAACAATAAAAAGCATGATGTGATGTGACGCACCTGCTCGAGCTCGTGTCCGCAAATGACGCAAGTCGTTTCGAAGGTTTGGGCTTGGTGATCTGGCAGGCTTTCATCTCATCCTCAAATGTCACTTTCAACCTCCTCTCAACCTCCTTCGACATGTCGTCCAACTGAGATCGAGAGACAAAGTACGTGACCTCTGGATGCACGTCTGCGACGTGAGCTGCAACAGAACGTGCAAGCGCATACAGCTGGCTCAGAAAGGTCATCGTTGGGAAATCTAGAGGTGATGAGGGTCTCGTTTTGGCCAGTCACATGGTCACTTGCCTCGACCGAGGTTCTGATGTGCTCTGATGTCACTCGTCAACGAGGCTGTAAATTCAGTCTGTGGAAGAGCCTGCAGCCAGTCAAGGACGGCATCGAAAGTTGTGCTATGACATGCTCAGCGCCGCTGTATGAGCAGAATAGACGACAACCTACCCAGAGTCCATGCCCTTGGCCAATTGTAAGTGAGGGAGGTCGCTCGAGGCGCTGTCATCTCGTAGTAGACCCGTGACAGAATCAATAAACCGAATCAAAAGACGCGTGCAGCCTTCTAGTAATTTTGCATAAAGGTCCCAATCAACTGTTCAGACATGATCAACAAACGACTTTCGATCCCATGTATGTAACAAACTCACACCCCCCATAGACGATACAGTTACCAAGCCATCTTGTCGTCGTCTCCTCCCATTGATGTTCCCAAATCTTGAAAAGATCTGCCGGTGGTGCACGTATGAATAATCGAACCATCGGGCCAGCGACCTTCACGTACCATTCAACGAGACATGCTTCACGCGCCGACCCTCAAGATCAAACGGAACAACGCGCAACAATTCTTCCAACCTGGACTCCATATCTAAAGCAGCCGTAGAAATCACGAGTTCGTGTGTCGACGTCAGTATGCCGCCCTCCACCATCGATCCGACCTACAAACCAAATGAACAGAGTGAAGCAGGAATCACTGGTCGACCAACCATATCATCAAAGTCCTTCGACGAATCCGGATCTCGTTCAGACCATGCAATGCATAGCAACGAGGGAATATAATGTCGGTCCAACGGAAGCGCCTCGATAATTTCGCGCAGGCGAGCGCAATCTTCTAAGACGCGATATTTCCTACAACTCTCCACTCAGAATACGAACAAATAAGAACAGACTTTGTTCCACCTTCCCAAGATATCCGTGACACCCGTGAAGGGAGTACGTTCAAATATGACGACGCCAGGATACGAATGCGGCAGTTCAGCATGGTCTTTTGAGATCGGTATATGAAATACGTTTTCGTTTTTCCACTTTCCCGAATCGGGCACGTTGAACTTTTGTTCCAGCCAGATGGCCGTCCCATCGCTCTCCTGATTGAGCGACAGCCACGCAGACCAGTTATTAGGCAATGGTCTACTCGTCGACTCCAAAAAGTCCTTTAGCACGCCCAACAACGACCCACGCGCCCACCGATGCGCATGGTCTTCGTGATTCTGAAGAAACGTTGGGTCAACGTCGACAATAACTTGATCTAATACTTCACCTTTGCGAACCGTCTCGCGAGTTCTTCATCGTTCGCTGGGAGTTGGTAGTCCGAAGATAAACGCTCGCGCAAGCGCTTCTTCAACGGCGCGCGGGTTTTGGATGGTGTTTTTCGATGCGCGCGACCATTCGGCACAGGCAGACTACCGGTGCTGCGTGACAGGCGCTCGGCTTGCGCCTTTTCCTTGTAGCGGGCGCTTCGTCGGCACGCCTCGATCCATTTGGCTTGATCGCTCAATCGCTGCCGCCACTTGAAGAGCGCCTGTTTAACCAGCCAACTCCGGCGTGCAAAGTGAAGTGCCGTCGCTTTCATGATGTCGAGGCTAGGCTTCTCTGCAGGAGGCGGCTCGGCGACGAGTGACGTGCGCAGCGTCTCGGCCGAAGCTTCCGCCTCGACATCCGCGGCACTGATGACCGCTTTTAGAGGGGACTGGATGGATTCCCTGCGGACCAGGCCCGGCATCGAGGACAGCGACCTTGAGGCGGGTGAATGTAGAACAAGGGGGCTTAGTATCTCAGTTGGCGCAGCCGAAAGAGGGGAGGTTTGTATATTCTTCAGAGACCCAAATATAGACTTTCGGGTCTGAGGGAGGGTGTGGGGGATGAACACGGTTGCGGTCGGCGTCGGGGGCAACGAGATTGGCTGGCGTCGATTGAGAGGTGGAGGTTGCGGAGGTGGGGTCTGATCCAATGCACCTTCCATAGAGGTCGACTCTATGGAGGGGGAGGAGGATACAAAGGGTAATTCCGATGAGGTTGAAATGGATTGTTCTTGAGTTAGTTGTTGGGGTGTGGGAACTAATGGCTCGTTCAAAATGCGGGTAGGGATACTGGGTTTGCGACTTTCAGTGGAAGAATATGCACTGATGGACGGCGTTATGTTGGACGCGGACGTGGTAGATGTGCCAAATCCGCTGGCACCAGTGGACGTGGCAAAAATTGGTGTGGGGGTGAAGGTTGGCGCCAAAGGGTTGAGTGATTTCGAAGTCGATGTTTCTGAGCCAAAAATCGACTTCCTGGCTGCGCTAAAAGTAGATCCATCGACTTGGGGAGGTTGTGAGGGAAACAATGCAGCCGTTTGGGGTAACTGCTCTACTTGAGGGGTGAATATTGTCGATGGACCCCTGGCTGGCGCCGGAACGAAAGGTAGGAAGGATGAACCAGACGAAGATGTCGAGAAACCATTAGACGCCTCTGATGTACGTGTTTAAACGATGCGTAAGCTGGAGTAGCTGCCATGAACATACCTGTAACTCTGTGTGGAAGTGAACTAGGTGCTAGTGCATTATCTTTGATCGGTTCAAAAACGGGGATTGGGGAAGGAGCAGATCCATTCGTGAATGCACTTTGTATGCCAAAGGATGCCATGCCAAATGCATTCGGGATTGTCTTTAGATTGGAGAAAGCCGACTGCGCTGGCGCTACAGAAGGCTGTAAAGACGGATCAGCTGTATTGGGCTTGAAGAAGGCGGACTGTGTGGGTTTGGGGCCGAAGGTATCAGTTAGCCACTGGGTCCCACTCGGTTGTAGCGGTTTGGGAAATTCGTGGGGGGTATGAGCAGGAGGTTCAGCTTGTTCTTCAGTTGCGTCCACTACAGATATGTCGATTCCCCCCGAGTGTTGCTCCGGAGAGCCCATTCTAGAATACCCATCAATGACATCGGAGAGAGAGAGATCGCCTCGTATCGACTCAATGTTCTCGATGGTGTCCTTGCCAAACTGTCGTTCAAGAATACATGCGACAAGGTAGGTCATAACGACATTGCCCTCGCGGCGTAGGACATCAGCTAGCTCAGCAAATACATGCATCGCCTCCACATCGACGACGAGGGGAGAAGTTTTGGTGATGGGAGCACTCTTGGCTTGAACGCGGGCACGGAATTTTGTAGTCAGTTTGAATGCGGGATGACTGAGCAGGGCTTGCGGTATATCGTCATGACGCTCTCTTTGGTCGCGGATGTGGACGAGACGATGATAAACGCGCATTTCTAGCTCGCTTGGCGACTGATAATGGCCACGTTGATCTTGGTAGAACTCCTTTAAGCTCTGCAGAGCTATACAGGCATTCGTTATGCATGTGGTAAGTTTAGGTGGGATATACTTACTATTCATGAGCTGTTGTTCCTCCATAGCGATTGAGAACCCTGGGCGATCGCGTTCAATGTGAAGTGCCACGATGTGGAACCGAGCACATCGTTCATGACACTCAATCGCGATGGGCCCCATCTCGTGTTGCATGGTGAAATCGTTTCGCACGGCTCTCGAGCGGTCCCGGATGAAGTTGAATGTTTCTGAGAATCCACCATGTGGTAAGAGCTCGTGGAAAAGATAATCAAGAGTGCCCTGAGGGCGTGAGGTCAAAATGTGCGCCAATCGGTTCCAAGATGAAAGTACCCTGAGGACAGCTGGAGGTCGAAGGTCTGATGGGAGTGTCTTGTCCCCAGCTGCGCGTTCATACGCCTTGACAGCTCGTTTGTGGTCTACTTTTCTGGTGCCAGAGATCTGCGGGGTGTGAGCGCACAACCCCGGTGTTACCAGTGAACGCCCACTATTTCCCACTCGAATAAATTGTTTTCGCGCTCACGTCGATATCGTTCGAAGCGAGGACACATATCCACGCATGTACCAATCATTGTAATCGCGTCCTCGAGGCGTTTCGGTTTGAGGGCATCGTCCATCTTGCCTTCCGCGATGGCCTTCTTACGCTCGACCTCACGCGCCCTGACCAGCTAAACAATAATAGGGAGCCTAGTTAGATAAACTCATGTATGCGACGTACCTCTTGCCAAAATGTCTCGCGTTCTTCCGTTTCGTGTTCCTCCTCCCCCTCGCTTACCGTAGCATCACTGTCGAAAACAATATTTTGACGAATAGCGAGAGAGGTATTGCCGAATTTGCCACGACCATCGCGACCTCTGCGAGTTCCTCTGTGACTTCGTTGTGGCCATGCTGGCTCCGTTGTCACCATCGGCGGCGTCAGCGTCATGCCAGGCGCAACTTAGGCTCGAGTCGGTTCCACTTGCAAGGCCTCTGGTGGGAAAATTGGTACGAGACCAATTTTGTCAGTCATGTGACTATATAGGGTTAGGATTAGCCGCAGAGTGTACAAACATGTAGGCATTGTGCGTAGTAGGTGTACCCTATCCTCTTTTGGATTAAACTCCGACTCCGACGACCGGGAACCCCTTGTCAGCGTCTCGGCTCGCTCAGCCCGCCGTGCCAGTGGACCCTTGCTACTATTTATGACGAATCTCCCATCTCGTTGGTCGCGTCTGCCGTTTTGCCGAGTCGGAGTCTGAACATTGGTCAATTGGTCGACCCCTTGCTACTTATGACGATGCAACTACTAGTAGTACCTCGCACCTCAGTTTATTATTTAGTGTGGCTTGTGTTTACGTTTATTTGTTACACCAGTAATTCCAACAAAGATAAGTCAGCGTGGCTATCTCTACTATCGTGCCAGGCCGCACAAGTTGTAACGACTCATGCCGCTGCCACTGCCAACACCACTCCCTCGTCAACTTCCAACCCATATTCTTGAGCTCTCGCCTGATATCTTCAATGCATATATCATCATCTTGGGATTCGAAGAATCAGCACAAACCCATTCGGATTCTAAGACAAGATTGATCTACGTCAGAATCCTGGGATACCTGTTACTGTATGGGCCTTCAGACGAAGCACGGAAAACTGTCGCCAAAGAAGTAGTGTCCTGTGCGAACAAGGAGGCGTTACAAGATACCGGAAAGCTGTACTTTGATCACTATATTCGTGCTTGTAGGCTTGTCCTGGCATTCCACGTTGGTCGTCATTCTAAGGATAATTTAACAGTCAAAAAGATTAAAGGTCGTACACCTGCCCAGTCCTCCCACCCTTCGCGGCACTCTTTCGATGACGTACGGGAGATGATAGGTAAGACGCTAAAACAGCCTCCACAAGACCATGCAGTTGCGAAACGGCGTGTAAGTCAATCATGTTGTCACTTTCGCAAATCAACAACCTTCCTCCTCTTTCTAAGGCGCTAGCCCGTGATGGGTATCGTTGCGTCGTTACGGGACGTTACGATCACTCTTCGGTAGTATTAAGGTCGGACCTTGAAGAAAGGATCGCTGCCGACGGGAGCGCTGTAACGCAGTGTGCACACATCTTTGACGCATCTACGAACGAAAAGCTTGGTGGTCAGGGTGGTGACAAGGTATACTTCACCACTTTGTTTGGCATGTGTGCTCATTATCAGCGCAGAAACATTACGCTGCATCCGTGTGGGCCATCATGGATCGGTTTGGCTATAAGGATATCGCTGAAGACCTAAGCGGCAAAGGTGTACATCGCCTTGAAAATATTCTAACATTAGATATTGGTGTACACGACTGTTTTGACAATTTGAGACTCTGGTTTGAGCCTACAGTGAGTATTCTGTTATTCTATGTAGAACACATCTGACAGTGTCAGGACGAACTACATGTATACACGGTCGTGGCAACGCATCCGACTTACCTCACTGGATGCAAGACGGTTGTGAAGTTCACAACTGAGGATCCTGAAAACTTGCCCCTTCCATCACCAGAGTATCTCAAAATCCATGCTGCATGTGCCAGGATCGCTCATATGTCGGGAGCTGGCGAGTATGTAGACCAGATCTTAAGGGAGCTTGAAGATGCCAAGGTTCTCTCTGAAGATGGTGCTTCTGCAGAGTTACTTGAACATCTTCTCGCTCCTTTGAGTCAGGAAATTTCAGTTCACTGATGTTCAGTTCTTTCGCTTTTTTTCCTCCTGAATTATTATGAATACTACATTAATTTTCTGTTACAGACATGCAATTTATTATTTTCTTTTCTTTTCTTTTACCTTACGAATTCTCGTGCAACGGCACTTGGTAAGAATTCTCTAAGTTAACGGATCACGTGATTAGGTCACGTGAATGGTCATGTGAGTAACAAGGCTGCTGTGCGCCCTTCTCACATCCATGCTGTGATGTTGTAGCTGAAGCAGTGCTCGCTCCACACACACGTGTAT
>JBBPQD010000525.1:0-11007 GCA_038092355.1 Caloboletus inedulis
CCAATAAGCAAACCATTGTCAAAGTCATCACTCATTTTCTCATTTCGTACACGCTAAGTATATCATCCCAAGCTTGCAACGGGAATGGGACAAGACAAGTACGTAGTGTGAAGATGATACACAGCGATTAACAAACATTGTATTCCGAATCAAGGCGATTCGACCGAAACACAATTTAATTGAACTCTCCCCATGGTGTCTGGAATAGTTGTCGGTCGGTGCTTGATACTTATAAGAACAGACCGGGATCTTGCCAAGAGGCCACTCGGGCCACGAATGTGCACAGTAATTGTTCAAGCTACATTTGAGACTCAATTTCAGCCCTCTTCTGGCTCAACTTCGTCGATTCCTGCTGCATCTCTCTTCAGTTCTTCGGACTCGTCGGGTACGAGATCCATCAGTTCCTCTTCCTCAGTTTCGTCGCCGTATTCTACCGGATCGTCGACTTCGTCCGCCATTTCCGAGTCGTAGTCTCCACCACCTTCACCTTCACCCACATCCTCACTTTCTCCTGTTGGTACAATCATGTTGACATCTTCGGTCGTGTGTGATATCGATGTGACAGTTGGCTGAGGCAGAGTAGTAAATGCTGGGGGCAAGGATGCCTTGGCCTTCCCTTTTGACCGTGAAGCTAACGATACACTGTCACCCTCCTTGGCCTTACCCTTGCTTGAACTACTATTGCGATCGACGGCACTCTTCCGATTCTTGTCGCCCTTCGTGTTATCCCTATAAACTATCCCGGAATTAAGAGACGCCAAACGGCAAGAATAAGCACAAATTACTCTGAAGTTCGTTTTGCAACGGGTCAACCAAGTCCCCGAACTCGATCATCTCCAGTGCTTTGAGTACATCAGAAGCAGAAATACTCTTGTGCTGCTTCGAGAGAGCTACATCATGTGCGCTAAGGTAACAAGGGTCAATATCATACATTTAGAGAATCCTTAGCCTCACGTCGCGGCTAACAGATCCTATGAGTTCTGGGCAAGATGTCACCCAAAGGTTACTCACCCAGATAGTTGATGAACACAGTTGACCCCTTCACCAAAGACAACACGGTCTCCTTCTGCAATTTGGCGTTGTCTGGTATCTGCGAGACACCTGAGACCACTGTCAAGAAACGGACCTGAGAACTCACGGCTGATTTTGCGATCTTCGTGACAATGCTTTTTGGTAACTCAAAGTTCTCAATGCCTTCTGAAACGAGATCTTGTTGAGCCTGAGCAGATATCGGACCTCCACCTGCATCCTTGCGTGGCATTATGTCACGCCGATGCTAAAGGTAGCACTCGGTACAACAATACAAGGATTTTGCAAGAATGAACTTGTAGAGTCCGACCCCCCTGCACAGTGGTACAGTAGTCACGTGACGTCAACCAACTTTGGAGTGGGTATTTGCTTGAATATGACCTGGTTTGAACGACAACGACGGACACTATTTGAAGGTATTACGCCTGACGCTGGTGCGATTGTCGTTTGATGTGAGTGATAGTTCATTTCATGCATTTTTCCGACCTTTACATAACACCAGTGTTATTTTCTCTCGGGTTATAGACTCGATGCGAAAGTGATGTTTCCCAGAGGACTCCGTCTCTTGCTTTGGCTTTCCCTTGTTCACTGCGTAGGGATATACTTGTTCACCAAGGGATTTCTCTTGAGCCGGTTATCTCTTTCAGACCGAAACGAATGTGGTCATGATGGGTGCACCTCTCTGGCGACGCACAAGAGAGCCATCATACTGGTGATCGATGCCCTTCGATTCGATTTTATTTCCAGTCATCCCCCAGAACCTCCTTCTCCGTATCACCATAACATCTTGACTCTTCCTCGGGAACTCACCGCCGCACACCCGCAACACTCCTTCGTATTTAATGCGCATGCCGACCCACCAACTACAACGCTCCAGCGTATCAAGGGTCTCACAACTGGTTCACTTCCAACATTCGTCGATGTCGGAGAGAGCTTTGGAGGCTCAGCTATCAATGAAGATTCACTGCTGCACCAACTCGTAGCCGCCGGTCGAAAGGTCAGCTAGGCGGCCCGTTTTCTATTTTCTGCTTTATATACGCCTGAAAGATTGCTTTTGCAGGCGATGATACATGGATGACCTTGTTTCCTGATATTCTCGATCACAACATGTCCTTTCCCTTTGACTCGTTCAACGTCGAGGACCTACATACGGTCGATGAAGGTGTCATTTCGAATCTCTTATCCATGGTGAAGAATTATTCGCACTCTTGGGACCTTGCGATTGGTCACGCTCTTGGTGTTGACCATGCTGGCCACCGCGTTGGCCCCGAGCATCCGGTCATGAAGGAAAAGTTGGAACAAATGAATAACTTCCTCGCCGAGCTTGTCATGACGATGGACGAGGATACACTATTAATCTTGCTTGGAGACCATGGCATGGACCGCACAGGTAACCATGGGGGCGATAGTATCCTAGAGACGATGTCTGGTGTTTGGATTTATAGCAAGGGTACGGCATTATCCCAGGAATCAACGTCATCCCCGAGCAGCCTCGTTCCCACCATCGTATTCCCAGGAGAGACTGTTCCTCATCGATCCATTCAACAAATTGACCTCGTTCCGACATTATCGCTCCTTCTCGGCCTCCCCATTCCGTTCAACAACTTAGGGAGCATAATCCCAGAAGTTTTCAACCGTGGAACGAACAAGCCAGGAGTCCAAGAAGCCCTTGAACTTAACGCGAATCAAATCAAGAAATACCTTGACACTTATCGTGCTAGTCAGTCTGGTGGGGAGCTTGATGGATTTTGGACGCAGCTTTCAGAGAGCTGGGCGGCAACACAAGTTGCTTCGCGCGAAAATTCCCTTCCTGCTCTGTGGGAGTTTAGTCGCCATTCGCTATCGGTGTGCCGGACTCTTTGGGCACGGTTCAGTCTCCCTCTCATTGGCGCTGGCCTTATTATCATAATTCTGAGTATTGTCGCAACATATTGCGCATACCGTTTACTTGGCGATGATGCCGAAAATCCGGAGGAACGCCTTAGAGGAGCATTATCTGCTGCATTCAAAGCCGGTGCTGCTGGGTTAGCATTCGGCAGTATAGCTTACTTTCCGCTGCAGAGTATGTTGGAAGGTGTTCACCTCCATCACACCTCCCTCTTTGGAGGTGCACTTGTGTCTACGCTAACCTTCGCGCTTTCCTACCGTCCTACTTTCCGCCGTGAACAGTTGACCTCCGTCCCACTCATTCCCGTCCTTCACGCACTCTGCTTCGCTTCCAATTCTTTCACTGTCTGGGAAGACCGCATCGTGCTTTTCCTCAGCATTACATCACTTGTCCCCGCTTTCTTGACCGGATTCACTGCACCAACACCTCGCCTTCGGTACCGCATCCTTGGATTTTCTGCGGTCTTTGCGGTCTGTGTCAGACTCATGGCAATTAGCACCGTGTGTAGAGAAGAACAGCACCCTTATTGCACCGTGACATTCTACGTTTCGCCTACTTCGTCCGCTCCTCCCGTTCTCGCCTTGCTTATCGCGCCACTTGTTGCCTTCTCTGTCCCATTCGTCATTCGGCGTGTTCTGGGCATCTCGAAATCGGAAAGGGGCCTGGCGGGGATATTCTTCCCCCGGGTGCTTACGTCTGCTTTACTTGCCGGAACTGGGTTTTGGGTGTTGGAATGGGCTCACTCGACGGCGTTCTTCGGAGACGACGTAAATGGATTGTTCCGTCTAACACGGACGATGCTGGCCAGAGTATGTTTTGCAGCAATCGCGTTCGGTGGTGTCTCGTTATGGTGGACATCACCTGTTTGTCTCGAGATCGACACTGAGGACCACCCCTCGGACGGTCAAGCATCCCAGAATCAAGATGAACAGAAGACGAAAGTGACCGTACTCGGATTTGCCAATGCGTTCGGGTCGCCCTACTTTGTGTTCTGGACAATCTTCCTGAGTGTTGTGTGGCTATGCATGCAACTTACTGGACAGGTAGTTTTGGGACTTGCGACTGTGGCCCTACTGGCCCATCTGGAGGTTGTCGACAGTGTCCGGGACGTCCATGGGCTCAGTGATGCGTTTGCATCAGGCAAATCAACTACGGCTCTGAACCTCAACACACTCAAGCGAGAGCTCTCGTTCTCAGAAGTCGTCCCTCTTGCGCTTCTGGCGGTTCATACGTTCCATGGGACAGGTCATCAGCCGACCATACCTTCCTTGCAATGGAAGACGGCCTTTATCTTTACTTCCACGGTTGCCTTTCCCTTTTCGCAGCTAACGGTCATCGCCAACACGTTTGGGCCTCATTTTTTGATGGGTCTCGCCTCACCCCTCCTTGCGCTCTGGAACCTCCCACCGCTACCTCTACCACGTGGCCTAACTACCTCCTCGCTGCGTGCGGGCCTTGCTATTATGCTGTATTTTACAATTCTTCTAGTGGGAAGTGCAATGTGCGCAGCTGTGCTGAGGAGACATCTCATGGTCTGGAAAATCTTTGCGCCAAGGTATATGTTTGCCGCGATCTCGCTTATCGCTATCGATGTAGGCGTGGTTGTTGGCGTTGGCATAGGGGTGGGTAGGGTCCGAGAGCGGATAGAAAGGATATTCAAGGGGATAGCTTGAGTCATGTTGTTCGATGTAACCCCACGATCCTGTTCGAGGTACGATTTCTGATTGTATAGACTCCATACATATGCCACGTTACGTTGGAAGCAACGGTCAGATCACCAGGTGATGGCACCGCCTTATTTCTTCTCCCGTTCCTTGTTCACAGCCCAGAATGACAGCCGAGAGGACTCCTCGGAGCTGACGCGGAAATGCCAATATTATTACCTACACCGAGGTCTAAAGTCTCCGTTGCCCCAGCTCCCTTCTTCCTTTCCAACATCTACTTTACACTCAGAACTCTCCTTGCTACACCCATCCTCTCAACCACCTCTCATCCCCGACGAGCGCAGCGCAGTCGGGTGCACCATGATGATGAGCCTCCAACTCCCAGACCTCTTGTCCTTCTGCAGTGACTTCGAGTTGCGGACCAACAGACACTGCAGAGGGGTCTCCCAGGCTTCTGAAAAGTGGCTACTGGAATCTGGCGTCGCGCTTTCCTCCATGTCGTGGAGTGCCGCGAAACCAGGACTGTTAGCAGCAGCTTGCCACCCCAGCGCAGACGCGACGCAACTCCGGTTCATCACTGATTTCCTCAGTCTGCTGCTGCACCACTACGAACAACCCGTATTCATGACCCACTCGGGGGATGCTGATACATTCATGCTGTGAGTGGTCCAGCTGGCTATAC
This sequence comes from Caloboletus inedulis, assembly GCA_038092355.1. NCBI lineage: Eukaryota > Fungi > Basidiomycota > Agaricomycetes > Boletales > Boletaceae > Caloboletus > Caloboletus inedulis. The sequence goes on from JBBPQD010000525.1 coordinate 5,264, forward strand.
ATCATTGGATCCTTATGTACCTGACGCTATTGTTCGCCCCCGACGGGCACAAATATGAAACCAGTCTGTCAGATCGGCTATCGCGCATAGCTTACAGGCATCCCGGATGGTACATGCGGTTCATCAAATCTCAGCGATGTTACCTCGAAGCGAGACACCAGCTCTCCAAGAATGCCGCGCAAGGCGTCGTCCCGGATCTTGAGTCTTACATTGAACAAAGACGCGACGCGTCCGGGTTCCGGATGGCACTTGATATGGTGCAATATGCTGGGGATGTGAACGTTCCTGACACGTTGCTGGGGGACACATTGTTTGGGAGACTTCATGATTATGCATGTGATATCGCTGCTTGGTCCGAGGTACGTGCTTTTATCTGACTCGGGCACAGTTGTGCGGTGTGTAACCCTGGTTGCTGATTCGGATTGCCCCCAAAGGACATCATATCGTGTGCGAAGGGTATACCTCCGAAACACGAGGCAAACCTCGTCACCATCCTCATGCGGGAGCGGAACGTGCCCCTGGAGTGCGCCGTTTCCACTGCAGGGACGCTTGTCAAGCAGAGTGTGGACGCGTTCGTCACGACTGAAGAGGCACTTCTTTCAGTTCCTGATTTTGCCGCTGATCACGAGGTACGACGATATCTCCGCGGACTGCGAGACTGGATTGCTGGTTTCGTCAATTGGTTGTACGAGACACAGCTCTTCCTGGGCGAGAAGGGAAATGAGGTGAGAGCTTTTGGATGGGTGTTCATTCCCGTCTTGCCCTGAGGCACCCAGCGAGACGACACCGAGGGTATACTCGATGTATTTCTTCGCGCGTTAGAGAGCATTAGAAGGATTTTCTTGAACTAATCGCATCATGGACAATGTTCACCCTTGGTATTATTGCATACACAGCGAACTATTATTGTATCAGACTACTTACTGTCGCCGATATTTATTGTCGCGAGCTGATTAACAGCTTTTTTTTTTCTTGGTTATTTTTGTCCGGGCCGGGTTGCGGCAGTTTTGTATATTTGTATAGTGTGCCATTTTTAGCAGCCTTCGGAGTTTGAATTATGGGGTCGACGAACTACCTCAGGTTCCCAGCGTATCTTGTTCTGTGAGCTTACATGCTGCTAACCAGTATACATAATTGTTCTCCATCATGCCTGGCCTATATCGACGTATCCCAAGCCTGAGTTAAATAAAATGTCGTCAACATCCCCCAGTAACCTAACAGAGCTATGACGAAGAGGAGCATCAATTATTGTAAGTGGCGGAGCTGAACCTCCCCTAAGCTGGAAAATCGTACTACGTTGTTGAGACCTGGAAGTCATGCAGCACAGTACCAAGGGGTTATATGACAATTACAGGACTGAACTAGGAGGAAATCTTAGGCGACATACTATCGTGCCTACATTATTGCAAATGCCTGGTACAATGCAAATGTCTCAAACACCACAATCGCAATAAGTTATATCCCCACAAAAATTACAGGAGGTCTATTGTTAAGTACTTAGATAGTATACAAAAAAAATAAGGAAGTCAATCAAGACTTGTGTCCACAGCGAGGCAAAAACTACTCTTTTGCAAAGGGGTATCATGCTTTGAACCCCAAGATCCCAGTGATCAGGTAAATGAATCATAGATGTGACACCTGGAGTTCATGGCCCATACTATGAACAACTTGTACGACAAGTATAGACCCTCAAAGCCCACGGGATGGGGCTCTAAGAAAGAATATTGAGGTGTAACTGATTAGAGGGTGACAAGGTGGTGACAAAATTCAATCTCCTCTCGGCACGCGGAGTGTGGCACGTGTCACCTGACATGACATTCTTTTGACGCCGAATGACTGAGATCAAATTTTTAATTACCGCACTGAGCAGGCTTGTGTGACCCGGTCGTGACAGACATTTGCAGTAGACCAGCACAAGGCCTCTAAAAACCGGTATGCTTCGCTCTCGTCATTGAACAAACATAAAAATCCAGAGAAAATTGTAGATTATAGAGATACATGTAAAGTATTAGTGACCTGCTACCAGGATAGCTAGCTGCTGTTGTTGAAGCTCTGGAGGGGAATTACTGGTTTTTTTGCACCAAGGTAGGCTTGATGGTATGGGTTGACGCGAGCGTGACAGAAATTCGAGCTCCTCTCTGGCGCTCGTCGGCACACTTTGCGACATCCATGCCCATTGCCGTCGATGCCGAATTACCTGAGCTCAAATATTGAATCACCACAGAGCGCGGATGTGTGACCCGGGCGTGACAAAAGGCTTTCAGGCAAAAGGCCGTGAAACCCGGGACACCTTGCTAGTAGTCTGCATGTTTCTGAACTCAACAAGTGTGGTTGTGAAAGCTATGGGAGCGATTTACTCAAACTGATTTTTTTGCATTAAGGTGGGTGCGATAGAACTTGGGGATCACAGCCATAAATCAATGACGACGGCATCATCTAAGTGCCACCTTCACGGATATCGGCCTGGCGGCGGCCTATGTCAAGCCACTCCCCCGCCCAAGGAGCGTCCGAAGCTAAAATAAACGGAGGATGCCCACGGCTCTGGCTAGGAGTCTCTTCTCAAAATTTTGGAAGGATTCTGACTGCCTTGTATGCATCCGACCTTCTTATCATAATGACACGCATCTTGTCACGTGCAGCTCCTAATTGAATCGATCACGGAGGTAGACATGATACGATGTTCCACGTACAGGTGTGCAGCTCTAGGTGTGCGTTGCTTACCTTTCGGGGGTTGTCGGTGCTCGAAGATCGGAGCATGGTGGCACAACTTGTCCACAGCTCCGTGATCCTTTGTGACCGACTGACCGCTACCTGGGTTAGACTCAGGATGCCCGTACCCACCCGTGGTCGCAACGCTCCGGGTACCTACACCCGTCATGACCCGACCGGGACTCCCGCAGCCTGCTGACTGGCATCGATATGATTCTGACAAGATCCGTCGAGGCATGCGAATGTCGCCTCTTGCATTGGGATGAATATTCGACTAGAAGAGGCTGAGGATGGTTCAGAGCTCTTGTGTAAATCGTCGTCGTTGTCGCTGATAGTAGGAGAGAATGTTCTTTTCTTCGCCGAGTGGCGATGCACCCCTTGGCAGCTGTAACAACGTTCGGACTGAATTGCCGAATGTTCCCACGCCTCATTAGTTATCAGATCAGTTTCTGGACATTTTGACGTTTTGCCAGTTCATCTTTGGTTCGGCTCATTGTGTTCACCCTGGTCATTCCGCTCTTTCCGCCTCTCACTATGTCAACCGATGCGCTCAAGTTGAGGACTGTCGCTGTCCTCGGAGGTTCCTACGGCGGTAAGTGTCCATTACTTGTGACCCTGGACCCAATCCCGACCGCTGGGAGTCTTCAGTAGTTTAAACTTAATTACTCTCCACCTTCTCACACTCCCACACATTCCTCTTCATTCGTATTGACCTACTTTTTTTTGGTAATAGGTAACAGGGCAGCACAAGTTCTTGCTGCTGGCCTTCCCAGCGGATGGAGAGTCGTTTTGGTGGACAGAAATTCGTGAGCATATTGTGTCGATCATGATGGCATTTTTGACAGCGTACTCGTTTCTTTGTATCAGGCATTTCAACCATGTATATAATTTCCCTCGATACACTGTCCTTGCTGGTCATGAACATAAAGCTTGTATGTCCCGATTGGATCCCTGCCCGCGGATGTTTAATCCCTCCGCCAGTTATTCCATACGATAATTTGTTCAATAATCCGTCCGACCCAACTTCATCGCACCCGCACAAACGCGTACATGGAACCGTCACCTCACTTCATCCGCACCATATTACATATACACCGCACGTTGATTCCGGTCCGGTTACACTAACTCCCTTAGGGTCTCCCCCTGTGGAACCAACGAAGGAGAAAATATTGCATTTCGACTATGCAATCTATGCACTTGGCTCACATCTTCCGTCCCCCATTGAGCTTTGGGGTTCGCATGACATTGATGTCTCTTCCTCCCAAGCGCAAGAGATCGCGTGTTCAGATCTGCAATGTGCTCCACGATGTGTAAATCACATTCGCACATACATGGGCATGAAACAAGAGAGTATGTTTCGGCTTCGCTCTCGTCAGCGAAGAATCGAGGCAGCACGACAAGTACTTGTTGTCGGTGGCGGTGCACTCGGGATCCGTGAGCCAGTTTCTGTACTTGGGCAGACAGCCTAACTAGTTTCACATCTCTTTCCCCGACGAATTCCCTTGAACGATTGTTTTCCGCTGAAAACAATCCGCCATGGACAGAATTTGCGTCGGACATCGCAGCAGTTTACCCCTGCAAGTCTGTAACACTTTTGCATTCGCGGTCGAGGTTACTCCCTAGATTTGATGTGGCTCTTGGAGACGAAGGTGCGTGTACTTGTGAATCCTATTTATCCAATTTCCCAAACTCCCGTACCTTTATCCGTAGTATATCAAGGTCTCCAAGAACTTGGCGTGCGTGTCATCTTCGGCGAGCGACTAGATATGTCGTCGCTCAATGGCGACGGAACAGACGCATTTGGAAACCAAGTGACGGTGTTGGTCAAGACGGTCAACGGCCGTGAAATTGAGGCGGATCTAGTGGTGCGTGTGTCAAGATAAGTGTTCGTGAACCATTGATTCATTCATCTTTTGCAATTGTTCTCCCCGCTCTACAATCGAACTGGATGTACAGCTTCTCTGTACGGGTCAGAAACCTAACACGTCTCTCCTCCATACCATGGATTCTTGTACCATCAACCCCAACAGTGGAATGGTCCGGGTATCACGTACCATGCAACTTTTGGCCCTTAGAGAGAAGGATATCACCTTGGATGAAGGCAATCTCGATGGGATCATCTGTTCGACTGCTGCAACTTCGCCTACGCTATGTGGTACTGTCCCACCTTCACCCGTCGACACACTTGTAGAACTAGATTCAGCACTTCCAGCGCCGATGTCCCCCGTTGCCTCTACCCATGAGAAATTCGTGGAATCCGAGGCTGACGCATCCTACGATCCCGATACTTTTGTTTATCCTCACCTCTTCGCTATCGGAGACGCGGCCGACGCGTTTGGAGCATGTAAAGCTGGTCATACGGCGTACTATCAAGGGGAAGTGGCAGCCCGAAATGTGATTAAGCTTATTAAAGGTGATGTGGGTACTCTCGAACTGCGATCTCGGGTATTAACGTTGGTCGCAGCTGGGGGGAAACTAGAGGGTGATACTCCCGGTGGGCAAGGGGACTCGGAGAGTGGCCTGAAGTTGGAGGAGTATGTGCCTGGTTCGCCTATGATCAAAGTCTCTATTGGCTTGGTAAGCCCTATCGTAGCGTTCCTTGGCAGGTTCACTGATTCCCTGAACAGACAAAATCGGCATACGAAGTGGCTGGCGTCGTGGGTACGAAAGATGACGGGACCGATGATCTCGGTGCTGCGATCGTGTGGGGGGTATACGGGTACAGAGGTGTTGACGCTGAGGGAATGTGGATGTGACAGAGCCTATTAGATGGTTTCCGCTCTTGAACATCGGGCTCTTTGTTACACTTGACGCGGTTCAGCAGTACGCAACGAGGCAATTATTAGAATAGGTTTAATACCCGGGATCAGGTAACAAACGATGAAGATTTTTGCGGGGATTGGCGAGGGGAGTGATGAGTGCTCTAGCACTTTTCGTGTCTGAATCCATGAACTTGGCTACTGACATGAACGCTATTGACAGTTTCCGTATACACCATGTTGACATCCATCGCGTTTTCCGGAGTGGCGTTGTCA
>JBBPQD010000526.1:0-11005 GCA_038092355.1 Caloboletus inedulis
GCCATAAGTCCCCCTTTCTCGTGAGCCATCTCGGCTTTTCTGTGCTTGATCTGCAAACAAAAAAACCGCTTGAACTACAGAGGAAAAGCAGCAAGCAGCCAAAGGGACCGACGTCTAGAGCAAAATTGTCGCCCTCCAAGAAAAACTTGAGATCTGGGTCCTTGCACAGCACGGGATGGTTCACTATTTTCTGTATGCATTTCTCGAGTGCTATTCGCCGCTGCTGTATGAATTGCTCGTCAAACCGCCCAAAAGGGTTCTTTTCGGGTACGGGTGGGACAACGACCCCGGGATTGTTCATGGAGAGTGTTTCATACAGCCAGAGGAAATCAGAGTATCGACGGAGAACAGAAAACGTGGCTTTGGAAAAGAGGGGCGAAGACGTCTGGCATGAACCAGAGCACCGAGTGAGACAGGCAGATTGACCAGCAAGTAACAACATACCCGGGTGTGCACGGTATAAAGAGTGTGAGCTCTGATAGGGTCCCCGACCTTTTGTGGGTCCTCCACCGAGATAACAAAAAGAGGCGGAATCGGTCCTTCACTACGTTTAGGCGGAGCAGGAGATCCAGACGGCTATGCATCCAAACAGGTTCGGCATTCTATCACAGCTCGATGCGACAACAGGGAGTGCTCACCTGAGGGGATCCGGCGTTTCTGAATCGCGCCGTCTGTCCAATGGGTGTGTCATCGTCATCATCGTCATTGTCAGCGGTAGCGATTGGCGTAGAAAAAGTTGTGACGGTCCCAGCGCGGTCGTAACCACCCCATCCTGTCTGCCACCCTCCGTGGCTCTCGCCTCCAAGCGCAAGGCTCGCAAATGCACGATCAATGTTTGGAGGGGATTGTTGGTCCAGAGGCGAGACGATCGCCCGCTCGGGAGACGTAAGTGGGGAGATGGGTTCTCGGGGGGAAGACAACTGTGAAGGTGTGGGCTCTTCCGAGCTCGATAACGACGTGACAGTATCAGTACCAGGCCCGTCGACACATGGAATTGGAGGCGACCGGGACTCGGGTTCCACTACAGCCTGGGACTGGTCCTCCGCAACTGGCATAAATGTTTGAAACCCAGGTGTTCGTGACGTCGTTGTATCTGGGTGTGCATCGCTATGACTGGCGCTCTGCTCGTCTTCGTGGTCCTCTGCTGTCACTGTAGTTGCATCCAGTGGGTCGGCTGGCACTGCGACGCTGCTTTGATCGCCATGACCATAATCACGCGTGAAATAGGACTCGGTCGTCTGTGTCGTGCTGGGAAGGTCCTCAAAACCTGATTTGAAGTAGTCGATGTCGGAGTGAGATGGCAGTGATTGTTGTTGTTGCCCGAGGCTGGACCAAGGGTCCGGAGAACCCGAGCGTGGTTTGGCAAATGGGTCTTCAAACGGGTTCTCCTCGAGTATGTTTCGCGAGGGTGCAAGCAAGTCGTCGAAACCATCCATGGCGTGTGATAGATGGTGCAGTAGGTTATTAGTTTCAACGGGTTCGTGGTGGAACTCTGTCAAACGTTGAACTGAGATGGGCCCCAGCTGGGTTCGGACGTCCAAACAAAGCTCCATGTCAGTTCATAAATCAAGATGTATGTACACCAGATGTATGTACACCAAAGCATAAAGTAGCAACAGTGCTATAGGTCATCACTATTCCAGTGGCATCTCGTCGGCAGCATTCCCCAATGACACCCAATTGGCTAAAATGCTGTCCGTAAACGCTTGCTCTTCGTGCGCCAATGTCTGCACCAGGCTTGAAAGAAGCGTGTTCTCCCTATTATGAAGCACAACGCGTAGTTCGTGCCACATGCTTCCATGCAGGCACTGCAGTCAGCAACGGACCTATCAATGGTCTGAATATGCTCACCATGCTCGAATGAACACTCGTCGGTTAAGGAGTGACGCAATGGTTACTTGGTCTTTCTCGATGAGGACGAGCACTCTATCGGCGTCCTCTTGCCACCCATCCTTTTGAGCTGCTTTAATGCCTTCAAGCCTCATTGAATTCGAGTCTACCCGTTTCTTGAGGCGCTCGACATTATCAACCGCAAGACGATCATGCCTGACAAACAGATCCCGCATAGCTATATAGAGGTCTCGCTGGCTCTGATAACTCGTTGTAAACAAGCAGCCAACAAAATGTTAATCGCTCAGGTTACCTTCAGAGACTCCAACGTCGACCGTAACAGAATGTGTGTCTGTTGAATTCAGTCCTGGTCCAGACCTGAAAAGAAAAAGGGAGACATACGCGCTGCTCCAACAGATCAGATTGCTGTTGTGTATGTTCAGCGATGCATCCAATTCCATGCCGCACGCCATCGCAAAGCTCGCAATCGTCACCTCTCCAACACCTGTCGTTGACTTCCACAACAACCCTCAGAACGTTCGTCAGGCGTGCCAGGTCTGCCTGCCCACCGGACACACCGGGTTCGAAGGAGCCGTCAGTGCGTAATGAATGCCCAGAAAACGACATCGGTGAAGCCGGTGCAGAGGTACCGGGAACATTTGGTAGTAGATTAGACCAGAAGGGGAATATGGAGTGAGCCGGCACATAAGTGGGGCGAAGATTTGGTGGAACCCATACCGCAGCTGATTCACGTCTCTTTATGATGCGTTCCGTGAGTATACATACCTTCTGCCATTGTTCAATCAATGGGTTTATCTTTCTACGGACAACTCTGGAACGCAAACCTCAGTACCTCGAAAATTCTAGTGATCCACCACCACCTACGCAAGTTTCTCTTCGAGATCGCTGGGGATAGACATCTCCTCTATCCGGTCGACTCGCTTGCTCGTGGATTCCTCCTCAAGAGCGACCGTATTGTGTTTGCGCCACATATCAAAGGACGGCTCCGTCAAAAAGGTAGATAGAAGACCATCTTCCTTGATCGCAGGGTGGTTTCTGCAATCGTTGATCAAGAACGCTCGTTCACACAATCGAAGGCACCTACATCACCGAATTAAGGAACCTTGCAAGGCCTTTCCTGGGTAACCAAGGTTAAGAAATTACGGCAATTTATTGGGGCCCGTTGAGCGTACCTTCTCTGCTCGAGGAATTCAGCGTCAGCTGCCAAAGAAGGCGAAGTTAGCCAAAGGGCTAGCAAAATGGTGATATTGAAGACTGACGTTGTATTCGCTTCGGTGGAAGTGGAGACAGGAGTCGAAACGGATATCGTCGCACCAAGCAATCCCACAAGAAAACAAATTCAGAATAACGACGGTGGACAGGAGGGCCGCGCTATTGACCCATGACTTCATCAGTTGACACCGTGCAAGAGTCGATACCAGGGACTCACTTCGGTTGAAATCTCATACACGGTATACCTATTCAAAAGATGTCCTTGCTGTCCTTGAATGGTCACAGAGACTGTTTCCTGTCTCTTCCACCAATCTTTGGGGAGGCCAGACCCGGACAAAGTGGATGATGCGCCGTTTATAGTAGTGGCGCTGCGTGGCGGGTTGAGATCAGAAGGACCTCCGGTAATACCACCGTATCGAGGGATATTCCAAGGGTTATCTATTGGGTAACTGGGTGGGGCGGGTCTGACGGTATTCTGTCTATAAGGTGAATACTGAGTGCTGAAGGCGGAAGCGCTAGGTTGTAGGGCATCGAGGTTCAAAGTGGGAAGGGGCAAATTGTTCTCGGCCCCAAGAGCAGCTACTTGTTCAATGCTAATGTCTGCCAGATATATCTCAGGGTTGGGACATCACAGTAGCACAAGAAACCGAACATACCTTTCCCCGACTGTGCCAGAGCAACCAATGCCAAAGCTACAAAGAACTCGAGTCTCGAGACTCGGGGTTTCGAGCTAACTAGGTTTACAATCTACCAGGCTAATCAACATGTCGGATAGCCTCATGCAATCAAAACTTTACCCTATCAATGGTTGCAGCTGGGAGCAAAGAGGTGGCAAGGACTCGCGAAAGGGCGTTGACCGACACTCCCCCCGAATTAATGGTGTCCACAGCTGCAAAGGCACTGTGGTACGTCTCGGGCACTGCTGCATCGGCTGAAAACCGACTGCGTAAGCATGTGAAGCTGCACATTCCCCAGGCGTTTTACCTATAACTGAGCTGAATGCCGAGGTTGCAGCATTGACAGGCGGCGGGGAGGGTGATGGCGCAGCGCTCCACGGGTCATCGTAAATCGAAACGGCAAGTGGGTTTTCGTCGACGAAACTGCTTCCTAGACCGTTAATGGGTGTTGTTCCGTATCGCTGCGCAAGTCGTGGGGCATTGAACATTCTAGCAGTGGATTGTTCGGGTTAATATTGCTACTAGGTCGTAAAGCCGGCGAGCCAAACAGGCTATAAAATGCACATCTGACGCGCTGGTGGGCGCGTGTTGAAAGAAACTTGGACAACAGCGTCAAATCTCGAATGTAAGTTTTTCGTCGTGTTAGCAAGCCAATATATATGAACTATGTACAACATCGCTAACTCCTCTAATGAAATATAGTCCTGAATCCATTACTCAAATTGCATCACTCGTGACCTTGGCAGCGAAGTGAAGGGTCCACGAGGATAAGAGACGCTTCGAGTTCACACTGTCACCGTCGAGGCTGCCGTATCATATCAATTAGCAAACACAGGAACAACGAAAATACTCGAGTGACGTACCCTGGCGTCCCATAGCTTAGAGGAGCAACGTACACGAACATCGCGAACATCACAACAGCAAAGACTCCAACTAGTGCTGGACCCTTCACTCCGAGATCCGCATACTGCGTTGGCTGCATCCTCGTCATACGTCCAGCTACGGATATAGGGTAGTTTATAGAATCAGACAAGACGAAACTCAACACCGAGCCAGCTAACATTGCCGATGCCAGGTGGGAAGGGAGGTAGTGGTGAATAAAGAGCTGACGGCCCATAAGGAAGAACGGCAGGTAGTGTACCGCCCATACGAGCAGGAAGAAACCTCCAGAGTTCCACAGACGGTTGCGGACAGCTGTTGCAAAACGATCAGGCTAGCCTTCAAAGGGGTGGGTAACTAAAACTTACGATCGGGGACGGGATTGAGTCCACGTTGCCGTGCCAGAAGGTCGGCAACAACTATACCCACATAGATCGAGATGGCGACAACACACGACCACCATCCAACGATATTACCGATTAGGTAGATCTGCTTTTGGGTATCGTTCTCTGTCCAGAAGCTGATGCCACTTAGAAGGAACGGCCAGTTGATTGGTCCGCTGGCGTACGGATGTGATGCAGTAAGACCGGCGTTGTGTTGGAGCATCAATAATTGCAGCTCGGCGAATTTCTTGAAGAAGCTCATTTTCTTGGGCTCTCGCGGGACGTTGCTTTCCCCAGAGAAGTCAAGGTTGCCTGGTGTGACATTTATGTGAGGTATTACATCCAAGGATTGAGGAACTTACTCTCACTCTGGACTATATCATCAACAAACCAAGCAGCGCTTTTGTCTGTCGGGTTCTTATTACCATTGATCTCTTGTTGTTTAAATCCCCATTCTGGCAACTGCTTCGAATGTGTCCACATAGATACCCTAGTCGGCACATGGACAAGTCTGAAGTGACCTGACTTGCTCTTCCACACGTCCCCCGGTTTGCCGTCAACAAGATAGAGGGAGAATAGTGTGTCATTATGACGGGAGTGATCATCTTTTGGCCACGTAGTGAATTCTTGGTTTGTAGGCATCAAAGGAGAGGCGACATCGTGGGTCAGGAGAAGCGTTTCCGTGTTCACGTGTAGTAGCTGGATGACATCATCATGGTGTACAGCTCGTCCGCGACCAGCCTCAGGGAGGGCCTTTGTCGGGATAATTTGCCACTGGTTGTTTGTATCGTCATACGCATAACCAGTCACTTGCTGGCCTAGCCACAGGTCAGTCACTACTGCCTTCCCAGTATATAGATGCGCCGCACCTTGGGTACTGATACGCCCGTCGTCGTATTGAAGAGGATATTTGTCAGGGTGTGAGTGTAAGAAGACTTTGGTATCCTTGTGCTTCATCGTGACAATGTCGTAATAATGGAGATCTATGAATGAGCGTTAGAACAAGGAAAAGATTTCAAGGCTCGTCGCTGACCTTGACTGTTAACTAACAACTCATTACCAATGAGCGTTTCCTGGAAAGCGGGGCTCATGAATGTATCACCGGGGCCTGAATGGACCAAGACAGCGAGGTGGACATAAAAGAACGACAAATATATGATGAATGGAATGACGATCAAGCCGACCGCCCGAGCCGCAAAATGTTTCCAGAAATGTTCCTAGGAAATTCAGTTTTGCGGAACGGCTTGCGCTGACTGACAAGACTACTAACCATAGTGAAACCCTTGCGATAATCCAATATGCCCCATAAATCGATCAAGACAGCGATCCCAATAGTGACGACCGTCAGGATACCATTGACCTTGGAACCCCATGTACAAGCCATGAAAAAACCAGTAGCAATGAGCCAGCTCCACCACTCTACCGAAAACTCCCTGCGGCGAAATGAGCACATATGTGTATTGGTGCGCGATACGTTGGACGTACCAGTAACGCAATTTACGGAAGCGTATATATGAGTAGATTGTGAGGGCCATGAAAAATATAAGGGCGGCGTCGAGAAGGATGAGTCGAGACTGCGCAATGTGTGCATTGTCTAGGTTGAAGCTTATGAATAACGACGCAGTGGGCAGCTGAAGCAGAGAAGATGTACGCACCAAACAAGATAATGGATGCAGAGAATGCAGCAACAATGGTCGAATAACCCGTTTCCTTCATAATGGCATACACCACGGGAACTGTTAGGCTGCTAAGAATGGCCGATAGCGCGCGCATTCCAACGTAGGGTACGTGGTTTTCAGTGTAGCTGTCTCCAATATTCTCGAACGAGAAGTGACCATCAAAGCCGACAAACCATCCCGCGAGTCCAAACAAAAGCTTTGCGAAGGGTGGATGCACATCGAAGTAATATTCCCGACGGAGATAATAAGAGGCAAACTTGCCAAAGTGAACTTCATCGAAGCTAGTGGATGTACGAGTTCGAGCTTCCGAGAAAGGCGTCAATGAAGAATACACGCACACTACTTGGTCTGGTTGGTTGATTTTGTAGAATCGTAGCATGAAGGCGATGGCAGTGAGGACACCCACAACTGCAGCACTTGCCTGTGGGGTGTCCAAAGCCTGCTCGAACGCGCTTCGAGTGTGCTGGGAGGGGAACGTAGTTGGCGAACATAACAACGGCGAAGGTCCGCAACACGCACTCGATTGCGATACAACGCGTCAACATGGTCCTCGTCATCTCTGTCGTAGCTTTCTGTTCGCGGAAGAGCGCCCATTGCCTTTCGTTGACGAATTTTGCTGGGGCTCGCCATGGCGGCCTCTGAGTGAGCGTGATGTTACAACTTGTAAAGAGAAGTGAAGAAACTGTTTATTGTGGATCCAAACAAACCGTGATGATTACTAAGCAACGTATGCTCATTTGCTTAGTCAGCACGGACTCAGCGTGACAGACATCTGCCCCATTTCACAACCAAAAAGCCGCTCCTGGTGGAGATTTTTGTATCGGGATGTAAAATTTCTCGATATCTTGGGTTAGCCGGCCTAGTATGTTGACGTGCCCACTGCCAAGTGAGTTATCACATGATGCTTGTAGTAGCGAAGGGCCAGCGAGGAATAATTTCACAACATATCCGATTTTCGTTGCACTCCGGACAACAACACGATACAGCACAAACATCGTTTATACTGCGTTCGCCAGCTTGGCTTGATTAATCCTGGATCTGAACCTTGATGGCACCCTGTGTAGGGTCCGCTGCGACATGGAATGCAGAAACCGCATCTTCGAGCTTAAATCGATGGGTTACAAGGGGCTTGAGGTCGATGAGACCACCCGCTACAAGCCGAATCGCTTTTGGATACTGGGAGGAGCGCCGTAAGTGATGATAGGTGAATGGCATTAAACCATGTCCCTACCTGGTTTGCATAACGGTATTGGAAGTTAACATCGATTTCATTCGCACTGAGATGCATGAACGGGAACTGTGAAGCGGCCAATGTAGATGATTATGACATGATGGTCAAACAATGCATTACCACTTGTTCGTTTTTGCCGACTCCGATGATAAAGACCTTGCCGCCAAATTGTGTGGACTGCATGTCGTCTCCTCGTGAAATTTTACTCTGCAAATAATTGTCTCTACTCACGTATATGGCACTGTGTATACTATTCTCGACGCCTGAACATTCGAGAGCAAGCTTGACAGTCCCTTCAGCCGCTGCTTTGATCTTCTCAGCGGACTCCTGTGGGGTCGATCCACGTTCGATGAGTACAGTACGGACACCAGGAACCAGTTTCTTTGCGAAATCAAGGCGGCTCCGGAACAGGTCGGTAATAACAATGGGTTCTGCTCCGGCTGCTCTAGCAGAGAGCAAGCAAACCAAACCGATCGGCCCAGCACCACTGAAAAGTCGTCAGGTAGATACGAGTGCGATTCATGAATCCAAAATACCAAATAAGAGTGGGGTCGCCGAGACGAAGGCCGCTGCGCTCGATACCGGCCAGCGCAACAGCTAGGGGTTCGCACAACGAGCCCTCCTCGAACGAGACTGAATCTGGTAGACGATGAAGCCATGCAGCAGGGTGCAAGTGCCATCTAGTGAGTGTCCCTATTAACCGCGACACAACATTGAACGTTGTTTCTAGTTCACGACATGCAACGCACCGTGGAAAGGGGGAGTCGAGAAGAAGACAACGTCAGGGCCTGCATTGTGTCAGCATTCAGGAATAGTTGGGCCTGGTATACAGCCGTGGCGCGTACATGCGTTATATCTGCCGACCCTGCAGTAGTCACACAATGGCTTGGAACAAGGCACACCTGCCTCGATCGCGACGCGATCACCTGAGCGTGTCGTCGAGTCGGATCACCAGGTTTCGTCATGACGCATACTGACCTGCTTTCCACTGGGCGACACCTTCTCCTACCTCCACGACTTCCCCAGCGGACTCGTGGCCAGAGCCGCACTGCAGCAGGTCACTTGGTTATCCTCATGCAAACAATAACGATAAACTCACTTCATCTGTCACAACCATCGAATCACCGATACGACCATGCTTCCAAAAGTGCACGTCACTCCTGGTAACCAATAGCCGATATATAAATCGAGTGTGCAAAAGCCACCATTGCACATACCCACAAATTCCCGTGGCACGCACATGGAGCAAGACCTGACCGGGGCCAGGCTTAGGACGTGGTTTTTCGACGAGATGGATCTCGTGTCCAGGATTGTAGAACGCTGCAATATTGGCATCAGGAGATGGTGTCTCATTTGGCCCGAGGACACGAAATGAGGGGTCATCAAGGACCTTGCGAGGACTGTAGATGTCAGCAAAACCACCGTCAGGCATTGTAGTAAGATATTTCAAGACTGGAGCCTCGTCGATATGATCACTGGTATGGAGCTTACTATATCCGCAGGCAACGATGCGCTTCCCAGTGGTCAGCCGATGACGGAGCTTGATGTCCACGGCGCTTCGGTCCGGGATGTCCCGGACATCGTCTATATAGAAGCGTGGCCGAAGGTCGACATTTAGGACTACTCTTGTTGCCCCATTGATCTAGTCAAGGACCGACCTCATGCAACCACATGAATAGGTCTGTCTTGATTGAGGCTCGCGCTGAGTAGCAGCAAAACGACTCCCCGCACCGACGTGAGGGAGTCTAATATATTTGTAACCCGAGACGTAGTGTTACTCAAGGTCATGATAGCGGACTCACGGAAGAGTTGTGCGAGTATGGATGGAAGGGGAGGAAATAAAGTCATCTCCATGTGGGGTCCATTGCATACGTACATGATCTAATAGTAATACGCGTGACGGCACGGGGAAAGATGGCATGAAGAAGCGCTTACGCCGCTTGACTCCCATTCATTCAAGCAGAGCTCCATGAGCGCAATCCATCCAAGTACCTAGATACGTGAGAGGATCTCACATTTAGTCTTCAACGGGCAAAACTCTGCGCCGCCAATCACCCTGGAAACGAACATGATCATACTTCCGCATAGGCTTCGAAATTATGTTGGCATGCCATTCGAATAGTCATCCAGTGATCTACTCTGCATTCAGTATGGGAAAGGAATTTCATTAGTATAATAGTCATAATACTTGTGCGGACTGGGGTGGTGCGAACTGCATGCGATAGAGAAGAACAATGACGCGGAGAAAGAGCCGCAAGGAACTGTTATTGCGAAATCAATAGTAACACGGACGGATCAATGCCACCTAGTCACCTGTTTGCTTTCGTGCGTGTGACCTCTTCTAAGTTCTAGAGGGCGGCGATGAAATGGGCCTAGGTCGAGCTGGGGTAGGAGCGGGTTGAATGCCATCAGGAAAAATGCTTGAGAAAGGAAGTGATATCGATGCGAGGGGAGCCAGCCATCTGTTGGAAGCAAAAGAAAAACGACACGAAACAAATCTTGTTATCAGAAGGAAAATGGCGCGAAGTTGCACAAGACGTGCGTGTTTTTGTCTTCAAACATTTTAAATGGACTGTTTTGCAGACTCTTGAGCAGATATAATCACCATGCGCCTATGAATACTTCACGCGGAGATTTTGGCACTTGAGTTGTGCTGCAAACTTACCACGAAATTTCATGTACACGACCTAACTTTGACCCCCCGTTGTATTCGGTCGGAAAAGTTCAATCGACATTGCTCATGTGGGCAAATACAATCATTTTCTGTGGCAACAAGTCTAGTCAACTGGCTTTGACCTTGAGCCGATCATGAGGTAGCGACCATAGCACGCGGTGGTATCTCGTATTTCGTGGCACACGAATCAAAAAGGTCTGCTTTGGAACTGAGGTCCTTAACCATTGGGTGTGAAGGATATTGGCTCGACAACCGACTACGAAGGTGGCGTTTCTTGAGTATCATCCCTAAGCCAGCGATCAATACAAATCAACTTACCTCCAGAGCTCCTCCGCTTCAGCGCGTTTTCCTGCACCGAGACCGGTTGCGACGGTCATCGCAGCGAGGACCTCATCTACACCTCGATCAGTTTGCGCACG
>JBBPQD010000527.1:0-10999 GCA_038092355.1 Caloboletus inedulis
TAGGCGGCCATCGCGATACTACAGTATCCTGTACAAGAACATCGTCAGATGAGTCATGCACTAGAAGGGAACTGAGCCGCGGCCTCAAACGTGAACATGGTTACACACCAGATGGCAGCACGGAAGTTGGGTTTCGACTCGTAGCAAACAGCGAACCTGACATTACGGTGTTTTGGCTGAGTGGGGGAAATCAGGAGACGGTTGACGCATGTGAGACCTTGCTCTAAGAAACCGGAACAGGCCAGTACTGGGTCGACACCCTACGCAGGCCTCACTGCTGAATGAATGGACCAACCATATGATCGTGCTGCCGAGTGCGCTCAAAGCTAGGAAGTAGGGTGTTTCTAGATGGTGTCGCAGTGGGCCTATACTATACTTGTGGCCCGGACAGAGCACACATGTAGTAGTGATGAGAGCTTGGTCAGGCATTCCTGATATGGTGGATATGTGGAGAACTGGAGTGGAGAACTCGAATGTAGAACAAACTGGCGAGAAAACAGGCAGACAAGTTCCCCGCACGGCACAGTGCTTGGGAAGAAAGGGCAGCTGGAATGGTATTTGTCACAACATTTGCCGCTCTACCAATGTATCTTCGTCGCCAGATATCAGTGTTCTACTGCGAGACGGCGTCCGCCGTACAGCCGATTAACAACAGCGCTCCGGCGAAGGACCTCCAGGTCCTTGACAGCCTCATTATACGCAAAGGAAAGTTTAGCTGGATTCTCCTCCGCCTGTGGACAGGATCACCAGCCGGGTCATTGTAAAGAGAAGAGCAACGACTTGCCTGCATGCCACGGAACGTATCCTTTGTCCTCTGTAAAAAATAGTTGCGGAAGTTATAAGCACTGAATGACTGTGCCGTACGAAGGGTAGATCTATAGAGACTGAGAATTACTCGAGGCGATGGTGGAGTAGCCATTGAAGAGCGTGTGCTGACTTGCAAACCGAAATATTTTTTCTACCCGAAAAGGATGTCCGAGTCAATTATCATGATCGCCACCAACGCTTTATCGCGTCAAGCACGACGACGGCGATGAAGTACTTTTCCACCCGCGGACATCCAGGCGAGCAGTCCTTCGAGGACGTGGGTCGCACCGTCTCTGCTACCCTCTATGCTGATCTCCACTCGTGACAGGTTGTCCTCGCTGGCCTCGCCCCAGACGGCGGGCTCTATATTCCAAAAGATATCCCAAGTCTTCCTGAAAACTGGCGGTTTGAGTGGGCCGGTCTTTCCTACCAACAGCTCGCCATCAACATCCTCTCACTCTTCATCTCTACCGATGAGCTTCCTCCAGCCGATCTTATTTCGCTCGTCAACAGGACATACGCCGTTGGCCCGTCCGCGTTTCGCGATCCATCCATCACACCCCTTGTTCAACTCGATCCTAAAACACACGTACTCGAACTGTTCCACGGCCCAACCTATGCATTCAAGGACCTTGCGCTCCAGCTCGTCGGAAACCTCTTCGAATACTTTCTCAATAGACGCAATTCCCGGAAAGCTCCCGGAGAACCACCAGAGAAACTCACTGTTGTCGGTGCCACTAGTGGCGACACTGGAAGTGCTGCTATCTACGGCCTACGAAACAAGGCCAACATATCCGTTTTCATCCTCTTCCCTCAGGGCCGAGTCTCACCAATCCAGGAAGCTCAGATGACGACCGTCCTCGACGAGAACGTCCACAATCTGTCTGTCAGCGGGACATTTGACAACTGTCAGGTAAGCGCAGCCTTCATTGTTCTGTACTGACATAACCCTTCCTACAGGATATCCTCAAATCCCTCCTAGCTGACAAGCAGTTTAACGAAAAACATCATCTTGGGGCAGTGAATTCTATCAACTGGGCCCGTATTCTCGTACAGATTATCTACTACTTCTCCGCCTACTTTCAGCTCCTCAATAATCCCAACCTCGATGTCGAACGTTCCGAGATCCAATTTGTCGTGCCTACGGGTAACTTTGGTGACATCCTCGCAGGGTACTACGCCAAACGTATGGGCCTGCCTATGGGCCAACTTGGCGTCGCCACAAATTCAAACGACATTCTCGCCCGATTCTGGAAGAGTGGGTCATACCAGAAAGTTGATCCCAGTGTTGCCCCTGTAGCGGGCGGTGTCTACGCAACTGTTAGCCCCGCCATGGATATTGCCGTGTCAAGCAACTTTGAACGGTTGCTCTGGTACCTTGCCTATGAGAACGCAGTACAGAACGGCGAGACATCGAAGCGTGCAGCTGCGTGCGACTGGGTACGCGACTGGATGGCGGCAGTTAAGAACACAGGGACCGTCGACCTGTCGGCGGTGCTTGAGGGTGCACGGAGAGACTTTGTCGCAGACAAGGCTGACGATGAGCAGGTGGGATTCAAGGTAGACGTGGATGTACAGCTAGTTAACTCGTTGACCACAGACAATCGCTACTATCCGAAAATACAACGAGACTAAGTCATACCTCGCTGACCCACATACCGCTGTGGGACTACATGCCGCTGAAGTGTTTGCAAAATCCAAGTAAGTCTCGCGATTTGTTCCTTGGAAATTGTACGCTGGACTTGGTGTCTGTCTGTCATAGCTCCGCCGCGACCGTTCAAATCGTCCTTTCCACCGCCCACCCTGCCAAATTTGCCGAGGCTGTCCAGAAAGCCCATTCTTCGTTTGATCCCGAGATGGTGTTCGGTGACCTCTTGTCGCGTCAGCGTCGCGTCGAGGCTATAGTGGGTGCGGAAGAGGAACTCATTGGGCTTGTCAGGAATGCGATAGAGAGGGTTGCGAGTAGGGAGCGTACCTGAAGAGAACGGCACCTGAGACGTGCCATGTCATATATCCATCATATACTTACTATATCGATTGGGTTGTAACCACCAACTGGTCCGTTAGGGTACTATCGGCAGCTAAAGCTTGGTACTCAAGGGGGCGGGCTGCGGGTGCGGAACTTACAAGGTAACGAGCGACTCGATCGACATTTACAAGACTGAAGAACATACAGAGCAAGGAAAATCCTGGGGTGCAAATATCTGAGGGCGACACGCGAGCGAGCGCGACAAAAATTGATCAGGAGGTTCGTCTCGGGCGCTTGTCGGCACAGCGACCCCCGAATGATAATTATCGTGTACCATATGACGACGCACCGCATCCTTGGACCTGATCTCACACATGTCGCTATGTATCAGTAGGCTCTGCCCTTTACCTAAGGGGCGCAATCAGCGACGTAGATGTTATCTGGCGTACTCTAATGGCTCCCTTAACGCCTCCCCAAGCACCACCCACATGGAAACACACCGTTCAAGATATTGACAAGTTTCTCACTGAAACACTAGAGAAGCAAAAGAGGGTTAGTGATGACATCGTCAAGTTGCCCGGGGATAAGCTCGATTTCGATAACGTGAGCACCGTCTTCCGTCCCTCCTGCACGCTGATAAACCAACCTCTCTATTTCAGGTGTTTGTGAGTTTTCAAAGTGCAAAATAAGAAAAGCATTCTAGGCGTTCAGATACTTCCTTATATCTAGTCTGCGTTGGCTTTCGCCGAAGCTGAGCTTAAGAGTGTCTCAGAATCGCTCTCCTTTTATCAGAACGTCTCGTTAAACAAGGAACTACGCGATGCCTCCACCTCAGCCGAGGAGCGTTCATGCAAGTTTTCGAACGAACAATCGATGCGAGAGGATCTACACAAAGCCAAGGCGACCGCCGAAGCAAACTTGCGCAAGACAGGTGCCTGGGATAAATTGGGTGCTGAGCAGAAGCGACTCGTTGAAAAGATGTTGCTCGACGGCAAGCGGGCCGGTTTGGCGCTCGAGAAAAAGGAAGACAAGGAGAAGCTCAAGATCCTCAAAGACCAACTTTCGGAGGCACGCTTGAAGTTCACGGTTGGTGACTGGCAGTTTACATCAGCGTGGGCGGTACTGATGTACACTGTTAGAAAAACTTCAACGAGGAGAATGTGAGTTAGGCACTTTTCTCCAGTGGTATTGATAGAAAAAAAGTCATGCAGGGTCGCGTCAGCTTCACGCGTGAGGAACTGGATGGTGTTCCAGAGGATGTGATCTCTGGGTACGCTCAACGAACAGAAGGTGATAAGGTGTTGTACGATGTCACATTCAAGACACCGGACATCTGGCCGCTCGTGAGTTCCATATGTCCATTGAAAGCGTCCGTTCGGTCTAAAACCACGGGATAAAGTTCGATCGCGCAAACAACCCCTCGACACGCAAGACTGCGCACTTGGCTCACGAGGCTCGGCTAGCGATCAATGCTGAGCCCTTGAGCACTATTCTCCGTCTACGCAAGGAGATCGCTGACGTCTTACAGTATGATTCGTGGGCGGATTATGCTACCGAGGTGAGGATGTCAAAGAATGCTGCTAACGTCAAGGAGGTGAGTAAGACTGAGGTTCACCCCTGTATTCCATGACCCAAATTCGCATGTAGTTCCTGGATGAGCTCAGGGGATATCTTGATCCTATTGGAAGGAAAGAACTTGAAGCTATTGTCACGCTAAAAAACGAAGACCATGCGAGGCGTGGCCTGCCAATCGATAACAATCTTTCCATTTGGGACTCCAGGTATATCATTTATCCGGTACCTATACCTATATTGCAGTGTTTGGTTGATACTACGAGTCTCGTTATTAGATATTATGGCCGCCTTTATGTCGAGCGCAGCTTGAGTCTGGATGATTCTCTCGTCAAAGAATACTTTCCTGTTTCGTTCGTCGTCCCTGCGATTCTTGACATATACCAAAATCTTCTCGGGGTCAAATTCGTGGAGATCGACAGTGGAGCGAAGGATGTGTGGCACCCTGGTGAGCCATCATCGCACCCTTGCATCGGAGCATCTGATTGATGTCCCTGGAGATGTCCAACAGTTCGCGGTTTGGGAAAGAGATGCACAGGACGAGTCAGGTTTCGTCGGGTATTGCTACCTCGACCTTTTCCCTCGTGGTACGCTATACGCTATTGTGATTGTCTTACTGCGTTACTCATGCTCAAACTTTTAGAGGCCAAATTCCCTCACGCCGCTGTATTTTGCATCCTCCCAGGTTATGAGCTTCCTAACGGGAAACGGCACTATCCTCTGGTAGCCATGGTTGCTAACCTCGCGAAGCCGACGCCGGAGCGGCCAGCTCTCATGAAACATTTTGATGTCACGATTCTCTTCCATGAGATGGGTCATATTTTCCACGAATTGTTGAGTCGGACGCGGTATTCACGATTCCACGGAACAACTGTTGCGATCGATTTTGGGGAAGCACCATCGCAGATGCTGGAGAATTGGTAGGGTATACTCTTATCACATGGGACGTGGTGATTAACTTGAAGTGGGTCGCATTTCAGGTGCTGGGAGCCCGAGGTACTGAAGAAGATGTCGAGTCATTACAAGACGCAAGACGCATTGCCGGATGGCCTTATCGCCAAGATCGTCAAGAGGTTGGCATTCGCGTTTCCAATATGTGTATTTTTTGGATACTCAGCCACATGTACACAGTCGCTACGTCAATGTTGGGCTCTTCTACTTGCGCCAGCTCGTCTATGCGACCTTTGATCTCGTGGTACACAACAACAGTTTGGATGCAAACACAGACTACACCAAGTTATGGAATGAATTGAGACAGCAAATCACGCACCTCAAAAGCGGAGACCAGCCTGGCCAGGGTGGTTTCAAACACATCGCTGGTGATTACGACGTTGGTTACTATGGGTATGTTGTCTGAGTCGGAGCTCCATCCCTCTCGAGTGCGATCGAACTGACGTGTGTATCGCAGATATACCTACTCGCTCGTGTTTGCGGCAGACATGTATGCAACCGTCTTCAGGAAAGCCCCGCTTGATCCCAAGTTGGGCAAGCTGTACCGCGACAAGATCCTTCTTCCTGGTGGGAGCCGGGACGAGATGGATTTACTCAAGGTGTGTCAGATACCGATGCATAATCGTTAAGCATACAGTGCACTGATTGTGCCTGGTTTGTGTTAGGACTTTTTAGGGCGCGAACCGAACCCAAAGGCATTTATTGATGAGATTGAGCGGACCGGACGACCTCTGTGACGACGGGGAGGACCTGTCATGGTGCATGTACGATAGCTGCGTATTTCCGGGAACGATTGAAATTCTCTTTCTCGTCCGTAATTGCGAGAAAGCTTGACGTACAGTATGGACTCTATCTTCCTAGTGTGTGTGCAGCAGGCCATTCTGATGCTACATCTAACCCACCACCTCACAAGTACTCGCATCGTCTTGCGGCCCGTGAGGCAAATATCTGAACACTAGAGGGGGATCAGACTTGTCTTCGAAGCCGTACTGCAGAGGGTTCCCATCCGCGCTCGATGGCGAACGTCGTGAACAAATGCCTATGAGCTGACTCTCGCCAGTGCGTTTTTACACCAATTCGGTTCGAGCCAAAGTTGTTCCAGACATCAGGTCACCTATATATCGTGAGTGTGTCTGCGACGTACCCTTGGTTATTGGTGCACAAAAGGCTCGGAGTTTGAATTTGCTAAAATGCAGTCGGTCACCCTTTTTTCCAAACTTTTCAACCACGACGACGACGAGCCCGAGAACTTCAAAATATCATCAAAAGGTGTGTCAAAACGCTCCTTGTAAATACGTTCCCTCTTTCCCTAGACTCTTGATGAACAAAATATCACATTCAAGCTCAACAGTCTTATGAACCGCCGGTTCAGCTGCTGACTTTTCTACTTCTGCAATTCTGATACTTTTCTTTGCGCACTTAGTGAACGTCTATTGACTCTGGCTCCACAGCCGTTCACAGTTCGTTCATCCCGTCCGTTGGGAGGATGGATCGCCGTTCAGATTGTAGCAATTGACAGACTTGACTGATTGAACCTGGGCTACAAACGATGTGCAGTGGTGGCAAATGTCTACTATGTGTTTTCATGTATATATTATGAATAAGAGCCCAGAATGATACCAAGGTATACATAAAGATGAGAAGAAGCTACAAAGCAGTCCCACGTTCAAAGCTTGCCCGAATCTCCGTAGTGTATTTGTCGTAATATCTCGCGATCTAAAACGAACGTAACCGGGGCTGGTAAACTGGAAAAGAGAAAATGACCATACCTTTTTATTGAATACCCGATTCCGTTCATTGATGTATGTGATATCGCCCTCGTCCTCGTTCAGTCGCTTGCGCGAGAATTTCGCCTTCTTGTCAATGCTGTAGGGAGCAGGGTGAGTCAACATCAAACAAAGTCAAAATTCTACTTGCTCTCGGTTGATTTTGCCAACGACTCGGTCAATGGCGTCTTCAGTAGGCTTGTTATCCGCGTAGAGTAGTGTGTTGGCATCTCTGTAGAAACTGTCCGCAGCCATCCGTTGCTCGGTTGTCGGAACCATCTTCGAACCCTGAATGTCAGCATACTTGGCAGGTCAAATCTCGAAAGGCGACATACCTGACTCCCTGAGACGTCCAAGGAAATCAGAGCAGATGATCCACCTGACGGCGTTGAGCTCCCAGATTTTGAAAGCGTTCCAGCAACCAAACCCAAAGCCTGCTCTTTTTGCCGATTATAAGCCTCGAGGTCAGGCTTGAGTAGGTCGAGATCTTTCTTGTACCGTTTCCTCGCGGCGTGTGCGTCGTCTTCGGTTCCAAGTCAGTCCGCATGAACAGGAAGGGGCCAAAGACGTACCATGAAATTGGTAATCTGCTCTCCGAGCCTTCCGCGCCAACTTCTTCTCCCAGTTCTCGTTGTCTTCTATCGTCCATTCCCAGTTCTTTGAACGCTCGACGTCCTCTCCATTCGCTTCGGCCTCTGATTGTGTCCGCAACATCTCCGCCAATTTCTTTTGGCGTTCAACCCGCGTCGCATCCCGAGCTGTGACTTTGGCCTTTACTGACTCCTCGATGAGTGATTGCCTGTTTGCTCGCGTAGACGTCCGCTACCGAAGGAAGGAACAATGAAGGTTGTAACGAGTACAGCAAGTATCAGAAACTCACCATCCTAGCCCGGAGTTGTTCCATCTTTGCTTTCCGATCCTCCAAGGTCACCACCTCCGTCGAGTTGTCGTCTCCGTTTTCCGGAAGGTGGGGTTCCGGTGACTGCGATGAATCCTCAGCGTTTGTCGGTGACATGGCCTGTTGGACGTCTTCGGCGTGCGATGTTGAGCTCATAGTTTTGATGCAAGTTGCGTGTCAGAATACAGGCTTAGCCTGCTCTGCCTTGGTTCGTGGATCGTTACGTAATAAAGTACAAAACGAGTTTCAGAGGACTGGCCCTTTGTCGCCGTACACAGGGTCTTTGGTGAACCATCCCAAGTCCTTGACCTTGCTGATCCTGTCTTCCTCGTCTTCCCTTCCGTAACACATGTCCCAGTTCTTTCCCTTTGGATAGCTCCCCACCATCAGAAAACCCCCCTCTATGTCCTCCAACAACCTATGTGCGACACCGGCTGGCATGATGATGACGTCCCCCTTTTTTATTTCAGTGACAACCCTCCCCGGATTATTCTCCCCACCGAAGCACAGGTTAGCGCGACCAGCAGCAATGCATAATACCTCATGTGTAGTGCTATGAAAATGACTAGTGCTATACATGGTGTAGCGCCATTGTGGGATTACAACATCGAGCGACCGAAGATGTGATTCGATCGCGGATGCGGATGTCGACTCTGGGAAGCAGGCGTGGTAGATGAGGAGGGGGTAGTTTTGGATGGAGGTGTTTGGGATGAGGTTGAATCTTGGGATGTAGTACTTGGAGACTCGTAGCGAGGACAAGGGTGTCACGGCCATCGTCGTCGTCGGGTCCAACATCACCCATAACCGATGACTGCCGATGGACGGCTATGCTTTCCGAGATAACCCGATCACCACAGCGCTAGTTAGCCGCATAAATTATCCCTGCTCCAAGTAACCTTTTCTCTCTCTCCTTGACGATGAACGTGCTACGGTCCGGTGTTGGATCCACGTCTTGCCCTACCCGTGTCGTATCGAGCGTGCGCACGTTCAGCTCCTCGGTCTCAAGGAGTAAACAGCGTCTTGTAATTCTTGGTTCGGGATGGGGCGGATACGAGATTCTCAGAGGTATCGACAAGAAACGGTGGAGTGTGTCCATTTTGCATCACTCAATCCATATTCGACTCACACCTAGTCCGGTGAAGACGTTACAATCCTTTCGCCCACCAATGCCTTCAATTTCACACCACTGTTAGCGAGTTGTGCCGTCGGAACACTCGAGTTCCGTTGCGCTGTCGAATCGGTGAGCGTTCCCGTCCTCGGTGTTGATCCGAACACTGATCGTCTTGCCTTGACAGGTCAGAAGATATTCTCCACAAGTGGTATGGGTCACGTTTCACCACTTTCTGTTCGCATAATCACACTCTGCATTTGCTTAGACTGCCTACCAGGCTTGGTGTGATGCCATAGGCGAGTCACATACTTATCTTTGCTCGTCAGTCCAGTAAATTAACCTCTATTTAGACTTCAAGCAGAAAGTCCTGACATGCGTGCGTACAGTCTATATGTGATTCACAAGCAGACGACACTCACCAAATTAATGTTTAGATGCCGGCGACACCTCCTTTGCCATCTGAAAAGTCTCCTGCGCCGTTAGTCAAGAGTTCCACAACCGAGACACGCTTTCCTGGGACCGGCACGCCTTTCACATTGCGGTATGATAAACTTGTCATTGCTGTCGGAGCATATTCCCAGAGTAGGTGAGGCCTGTCAATTTTGTGGGCGTGACTCACTGTCACCACAGCTTTCAATGTTCCGGGAGTCAAGGAATATGCACACTTTCTGAAGGATGTCAGGGATGCCCGGGCGATCAGGACACGTATCCTCGAATGTAGGTCCATGTGGGTTTCCCCAGAACAGCATTTTTAATAATTCCACGCAGGTTTCGAGCAAGCCAACCAACCTGTTCTCTCCGATATCCAACGGCGGAATCTGCTCAACTTTTGCATCGTGGGCGAGTAATTGGCGTATCACTTCAACTTCAGAGGGCTTCTGACCATGTGACGGTGGTTTCAGGCGGTGGTCCCACCGGCGTCGAATTTGCAGCTGAGCTACACGATCTCCTGCACGCTGAAGTGGAACGACACTACCCCTCACTTGCTCGGCTGGCCAGGATTACACTGTATGATGTGGCACCAAATATCCTTGTAAGCTTTGATAAGTCACTTGCCAAGTGAGTTGTGCAAAATTTTCGTGAAATGGTTTGGTTCTGAGTTTGGTACGATAGCTGGGCGGAAGAGAAATTCCGCCGAGATGGGATCAGCATCAAAACCAGACATCACGTCGAACGTGTCGAGAAGGTGATAACGTCCCTCGACATATACGGGTTCTTGCGCTGACGCACTCGCTACAGGATAAGATGTTTGTGAAGGAACAAGGAGAAGGTTCCGTAACAGCCCCTATTGATAATCCTGTAAAACTCACGAGGCTCCACAGTTCCATTTGGTCTTCTTGTCTGGAGTACGGGGTTAGCACCCAACCCCCTGATCCAGTCGATCCAGTCCATTGATAAGCACGAGAGATCGCAGAGGTACGAGTGTCAGGTTGCGTCTACGACGTGTTCAAGACTGACCTCGCGCGTGAAAACAGTCTGCTGACTGACGACAACTTGAACGTCATCGCGAAAGACGGTCAGATCGATCCAGATGTATGGGCCATTGGAGACGCCGCGATTATCAAGACGGCAGTGCTCCCTGCGACAGCGCAAGGTCGGCACCCTTGCCCTATCACGCGCCCGTGGGTTGCGGGTTATAGTCTTACTGATGAGTTCCACATGGCCAGTTGCTAATCAGAAGGCCAAGTACATGGTGAAGAAGCTGAACAAGATTGTCAAAGATCAAGCGCATACAAAACCGTTTGAATTTCATAATCAGGGAAGCCTGGCATATCTGGGCGATTGGTGCGCTTGTTTATCGGGCCTTTCCTAACAACCAAACCCCTACTGATGCTGACCGCTACAGGAAAGCCATTTATGATCGCTCCACCGCCGATACCGGTATCAAAGCAAAGGAGTCAGGCCGGCTAGCGTGGCTCCTATGG
>JBBPQD010000528.1:0-2500 GCA_038092355.1 Caloboletus inedulis
AAGTGTAGCAAGTGTGGACAAGGACAGTGTAGCCAAAGTGTAACAAATGTGGACACCAAGTGTGGAAAAGGAAAGTGTAGCAAAGTGTACCAAATGTGGCGCATTTTTGGTTACCAATGTTGTGTAGCAAAAGTGTAGCAAGTGTGGGAAATGGTTGTGTAGCCAAAGTGTAGTCCAATTAGCCAAATTTGCGGTGCATTAGCATTTTTAGTAGTGTTCCCACCTTTGTGTTGCACTGCCACTTCCAAAAAAAAATGGCAGAGTCCAAAAAGGCCAAAAACGCGATTTAGTGGACACATAAACTCACACCTCTTGCGCACCATGGCAATCATGACCAAACAAATGGCTTTGCCTTATATGTGGGGGTGGACACAACAACTACACTTGGTAGTCGACCAAGCTAGTGCTACACTTTTTCAACCACAACCAATGAATGGTCTGTGTAGCTACCCAATGATGATGATTGATCATTTGACTCATTGGTAGTGAGACCACTTTGCTTGTCGCTTTATTAGTGTTTTCCTAGTGAAACCCTTCCTAATTGCAGGCATTCATTAGTACCAATTGAATGGTCTCGAGATGCTTTCTTAATGGGTCAGTCAGATCAACTGTTCCATTGTTAGCTAGACCACTTTGCTACTCTATTGCCTGCCGGATTTGGGTGTATGCCTCACTTGCCAGTCGTTTGTGATAGTGACCGCCTTCCCAAGCACAACCAATGAATGGTCTGTGTAGCTACCTAATGATGATGGTTGATCATTTGACTCGTTGGTAGTGAGACCACTTTGCTTGTCGCTTTGCTAGTGTTTTCCTAGCAAAACCTTCCCGATTGTAGGCATTAATGCGGGTACCAATTGAACGGTCTCCAGACACTTCCTGATGGGTCAGTCAGATCAACTGTCCCATCGTTAGCTAGACTGCTTTGCTACTCTATTGCCTGCCGAGTTGGTAACTCCCTTCTTCAGCACAACCAATGAATGGTCTGTGTAGCTACCTAATGATGATGATTGATCATTTGACTCGTTGGTAGTGAGACCACTTTGCTTGTCGCTTTGCTAGTGTTTTCCTAGCAAAACCTTCCTGATTGTGGGCATTCATGCGGGTACCAATTGAACGGTCTCCAGACACTTCCTGATGGGTCAGTCGGATCAACTGTCCCATCGTTAGCTAGACTGCTTTGCTACTCTATTGCCTGCTGGGTTGGTGGCTACCTTCCTCAGCACAACCAATGAATGGTCTGTGTAGCTACCTAATGATGATGGTTGATCATTTGACTCATTGGTAGTGAGACCACTTTGCTTGTCGCTTTGCTAGTGTTTTCCTAGCAAAACCTTCCTGATTTGTGGGCATCCATGCAGTACCAATTGAACGGTCTCCAGACACTTCCTGATGGGTCAGTCGGATCAACTGTCCCATCGTTAGCTAGACTGCTTTGCTACTCCAATGCCTGCTGGGTTGGTACTTATAGGTTCTTGGGGCGATCGTCGTCAACCTAACTAGATGAACACTTTCTCAAGCGCAACCAATGAATGGTCTGTGTAGCTACCCAATGATGACTACTGATCATTAGACTCATGGGTAGTGAGACCACTTTGCTTGTCGCTTTGTTAGTGTTTTTGTAGATCGACTGTCAGAATGTGGGCATTTAGCTGTACCAATGAATGGTCCATGCAAGCTCAATGGTGGCCTAGTGTGATCAACTGGGCCATTGTTAGCTTAGACCGCTTTGCTACTTTCGAATGCCTTCCTGGTCAGTCTGTGGTCGACTTCTTGGTCTCGTCGTCATTCAAGTGTTGGTAGTCGACCTGACTAGATTGATGCTGGTTTTAAATGCAACCAATGAATGGTCCATGGAGCTATCAGCGATGAAGACCGATCATCGGACTCGTTGGTAGTGAGACCTCTTTGCTTTGCTGTTTTGCCAGTGTTTTTCTAGAGGAACTGCCTGATGTGGGCAATGGAGCTTTAGTACCAATGAATGGTCTCGAGACGCTTTCATGATGGGCTGGTTTGATCGACCGGTCTGTTGTGAGCTAGATCACTTTGCTACTTGACATGTCGCCTGCGGAGGGTTAGTGTGCAGGGTGTTGGGGGTGGTGTGTTTCATATAGGGCTGAAAGCATAGTGTCAGATGGAGGTCGACTGGTGTAAGTCGTGCCTTCGCTGGCGCTCAGTCAAGTATGCCTTGTTATGACTGGCCTTGTCTGGACCTAGTCATGGATGTGCCTGCGTAGACAGGATGTACTGATTGGGGAGGGGAAGGCTGGACGTTTGCAGATTGGTTTGCGATCTGCAGTGGTCTGCCCAGTCTAATACCTCCACTGTGGGGAGTGTTAGCGTTGGGCGCAGGATGTGGATTGATTGCTGATGGCCAGGCCAGAAACGATTAACCACTCGAGGATCCGCCGTGACTGTGAGGCGTTCTGTTGAACGTTGCCGGTCGCTGGTAGTCCTCATGGAAGGGGGTGATCTACGTCGTCGAGACGTAGGGCTACCTACC
>JBBPQD010000529.1:0-10972 GCA_038092355.1 Caloboletus inedulis
TGGAGTACGTCTGCAAAATATGCGACGTGCTTGGGATGTGGTCCGAGCCGTGAGTCTTGTTTTTTGGTTCTTTATCCTCGATTGGGCTGTTTTTGCTCATGATGATCTATTCAGGCTATCTCGCAAGGATGCATTAAAGCGGCATATAAAAAAGAAACACCCTGAATATTTCGCACTTTTAGAGAATCTCGCACTCAAGATCCTCCAGCCTCGACGAAAGAATGAGACTGAGGACCTCAATGAACTGAGACAAGCAATGATGACCCCCCTATCAGGAGAAGGTCAGACTTCCGCATGATCGATTGATCATCCAAAACCTTCATATTAAGGCATAGAATCTCCGGGTTGCTACCCTTATATCACTCCAATTTTTACTAACCTATATTTTACGGAACTCGTATCTTACTCCTCTGCAACAACATTTGTATATTATACAAGCATTAGGTTCTTTGCCTCGCACGTCTCTATATGCTTAACCATCACAACTTGCCACGATCTTTCAATCAGGCCGTTTTATCCAGCCTTACTAGTACCCTGTCGCTACTTTGCGCATTATCTTAGATACTATTGGTATACAGTGATGAGCTCATCATGAACAAAAAAAAAAAGACTTGCAAGGAAACGCAACACTCGAAAGAAAAGTCGACGTTCAATACGGAAGGGCAAGATTTAGAAACAACGCCAAGCGTTCCACAAACTTCTGCAACCGTTATATACAACACCGAGGCGACCGTTGAATTAGTTTTGTATATTTATTTGTGGCTCAGCAAATACAATCATCATAGTGCGGTTAATCTTTCCTGAGAGGACAGAGGATGAAAAAAGAAGAGAAGGCGAAACGAGCGATGGACAATCACGGTGACAGGTGACCCTGGGAAAGGAGACAGAATGGACGAAAAGGCA
This sequence comes from Caloboletus inedulis, assembly GCA_038092355.1. Classification (NCBI taxonomy): domain Eukaryota; kingdom Fungi; phylum Basidiomycota; class Agaricomycetes; order Boletales; family Boletaceae; genus Caloboletus; species Caloboletus inedulis. The sequence goes on from JBBPQD010000529.1 coordinate 904, forward strand.
ACGAGTAGTAGGAGTGTTCTTGAAAAGGACGGTACAGTTCACCGAGAGGGGGTATTGAAAGAGGGAGAAAAGGAAACGTATAATTCATTCGGAGAGGTGAACCTTTCGACCTCAAATCCGCATCCAGCTAGGTTAAACGCGCGCACAGAGAGCAAGAACAAAAGAGAGAGAGAAACAACGAATGTGGTATCCTGTAAACGAGTATTTGCTAGCTTGATGGTGTGAAAAATAAGAGAGTTCAGTCTATGGAACAGAGTGACAAAGACAGCGATGCGAACCTTCTAACGAAAACGCAAGAATGCAAGGGATTACGAATTTCTTTGTGTTGTATGAGAAATTATTCCTGCAATAAATCCGACGGGAGTGACGGAGATGGTAGGGGTTATTATCATGCCAAGGTCACATCAGGTATCCACAGAAAAAAGAAGCATGGTGGGCAAGGATGGGCCCATGTCAGTCGTTAAGAAAAGATATGCGGCAGTGTGGAGAACAGGGGGAACGCATAAGCAAGGTGAATTGCTTCAGAGATCTGTGCCGACAGCGTCCACCACATATAACACCTGCTGCGGCCTCACAAATAGCCCCATGGACTCTGATGCCGACATGTCGCTTGCAGCAGGGGACGCACTCCGCATCCGCTTCATCCTGTCAAATCCAACCTGTAACTGGTCCCCTTCTCTCTTCATACCACCCGATCCCTTGAATGTTGACGTGCCGTTGCTCCATTCCGCCTTGCGCCGCCGTGGCGCACGAGTATCTTCGCCAGGACTAAACTCCCATTCGGAGCCATTCCCTCCAATGTCAAAGTACCGAATACCGCCCCACGAACCGTCGCACCATGCACGGCCATCACTGACGTCGCCAACCCAGGTGTCGATGGGTACTTCGACGCCAACCCATGGTCCACGCTCGCCAAAGACTTCTCCAATATATCTTGCAAACGCACGGAATCGTTTCCGCTTGGAAGAGATGATACAGGGAATACCAATGTTGAGCGTTGCCCCTGGGGGAACTGCGGATGCAAGGGTCGATTCGGTGAGTGTAAGTTCAGGCGAAGACTTCGTCTCTGGCGTTCGCGTGGAGGTGGTGAACTTTTCACCGTTCTCTCTCCCGGCGAGAGTGTCGTCGGAAATTTGATCTTCTTCCAAGGGAGGGGGAGTAATGACGGGATCCGTTCCCTGTTCTGGGGTCTCTGGTGCCGTGTAGACGGTGTGCAGGTTCGTCTCCGTGTCGTCATTTTCCTCTGGTAACTCGATCGGTGGGACGGATGGCGTATTTTCCTTGTCGTTATTAATCTTTGACCCACGCTCTTTCCCGATCTCCACGCGACTAATGCGCGAGGGTGCAGGAGGGGATATGTGACTTCCGTTCCTGTCGACGACGTTCCTGCCCAACGACTTTTTCTGTGCGACTGGGGTCGTACGACCTGCCGATGGCAATCGTTTTGTTGACGATCCGGGGCTGATCTTGGCGATGTCCTTGTCCGGATGTCGCACAGGGGTCCGCGTGGAGGTGACAGAGACACCTGACGCGACGCGGGCTCGGGTTGTCAATGCGCCTCCTGGCCCTGACCCTGCTGCACTAGACGTGGTGCCCTTTTTGGCGGTCGTCCCGACAGTTCGCGTGCTGATGGTCGACAGCGTGGATCCACCGGATGCTTTGCGGGATCGTGCGCCGTTCGAACCTGCTGAAGTCGGCGTGATAAGCTCTGATGGTGCAGTGCGGAAAGTGGACGTGTCAGATATCGCGGAGGAAAGACTAGAACTTGGACGGGGTGTGGAGGATGGTATGCGGAGGGTTGATAGACCGTTAGGATGATGGGATGAGTGATGAGAGGTACGGACAGCGGTGTGGTGTCGGGAACGGGCAGAAGGCACAGGATGCTTGATGGATGTCGAGGCAGTGGAGCGCATGGATGAGGTGCTGTTGGTGATGATCTTGGACAGAGTAGGCCGCCCGTTCGAGGTCGTGACTGACGGTGTTGGAGTTGAGGTGCCGTCATGGTCGTCGTCCACTTCGCCATCATCATCCTTTTCGCTCTCGTGCGGTTCGCGATCATTTACATTGACAGCTGAGCGTGTAGAAGTTGTATTCGTTGACGGCGATTTCCGATGTCCGACCAACTGACCGTGAGCACGAGCCTTGTCTGTCGCACCAGATCGTACACTCGTGATGCTTGCAGAGTCCGGTGTAAGCTTAGAGTCGGGTCTCTCGCTCGCGCGAGACGCCGTGCTGTGGTTGCGCACTCTCCCGGAACCAGTTGGTGTGAGGGTAGTTGTACTCCGCGCGACACTCCGTATTGAGCTCCCTGCACTTGCAAGGTTCCCATCCCTACCCTGACCGTGGGATTTCGAGGTAGGAACAGTACGCGAGAGGACAGAGGCACGGAGAGAGTGGACTGAGAGTGTATCCGAGTCTGCGTCGCCGGACCCGCGGATCAAGGATGGGCGGAGAGCGCGAGATAGATGAGGATTTCGGAGCGTATGATGTGGTGCGGGAGAGATGAGGTCTTCGACAGGAACTTCGATCTCTGTGAATATTGCAAATAATCAATTGTAATCAATTCAGATTAGATGGGTGAAAAGAACAAAAGGATCAGTGAGCACGCGAGATGAATGAAGTTTTGAGAATGAATCGCACCTTGCGAGATCTCTTTGATTGACCATCCCTCGAGAGCGTCGAAGCCACCTTCCTGACGTATCCCCATCCACCGTTTCCTGATCCATCTCAGCAAATCGACGCGGGCGTCTTCCACCTGCGCGCGAATCTGCGACGTCTGAGAGAGCATCGTTGCGTCTGTTTCTGTAACGTGCGGGCGAAGTAGTATGCTGGACACGAGCGTCTGTGGTGGGGGACCAGAAATTGATCAAGGTTCGTCAAAATTATAATGGAGTCAACAGACGTACCTGATAGACGGTCGCAGCGTAGCGTTCATTCATTCCCCTCTTAAGTGCCTCCATGACCCAGCCTATCCTCTCTCCATCCTCAAATCCGATCCCATCGCCTTCCAACATCTCGACCCATTCTGCCTGCTCAAAGCATAGCTCGCTCTCCTTTGCGAGACACTCATCGATTGTTTTTTGTGCCGTCATTACCATCTCCCTCGATACATCTGCCCACGCATCGATAGCGGCATCCAACTTCTTCATCGCGTGTTGAGCGGCGAACAGCAGTGGGAACACATTGGTAGGTGTCGTACGCTTACCAACTCCCTTGACGACGCTATCGCGGATTTTCTGAGGTAGAGCGGCAAATTCGGCGTTACACCAACCTTCCCCAAAGAGACCTACGAGTGCACGTCGGGCGCCTCGCTCAAGGTAGTTGTTAGCGACATCGTCGGCGAGCGCGAATTCGAGCACGCGTGGAACTCTTCGGGCACACTGGCGACATCGACAACCACCGATACCCCACTTGGCGTTAGTGATACGCTCGTATTCGTCAAATTCGAGGAACGCATGGTAGAGGCCATGGAGCATTTCGTAAACGACGCGGGCTTGGATCTCGTTGTAGAGGTGGGAGAGTGAAAGGTAGCTTGCTGATCGAAGAATGGCAAACGCGGTATCAAGGTCATATGTTCGATGGGAGAACACAAGGGTGCCAGTGTAAATGTAACCCAGGGTGAAGTGGAGGGACGCGGGTGTGAATGGCGGAGAGGGGAGCGTAACCGTCATCGGTTCGGCCGGTGTGGCAGATCCAGCCGCGATCGTAGTCTTAGGACCCCAATTGAGGAGCTGGGCTCGGAAGTACGGGGAACGAGAGACAAGGATGAAACGATGGGAGGAGAAAATCGCGGTTGTGTGCTCGGGATTTGATGTCGAAAATGTACCGGTGAGGGAGATGCGAATGTCAGAGTAAAGACGAGAACGCCACATGTAAACTAGGTCTTTGCGGAGCTTGTCGATACGATTCTCCTCCGCATCGACAAGGTCGCGTGATTCGGAGGTATCAAAGAGGAACTCAAAGGCCTCTCCTAGGCCTTTTCCTGTGTACAGATATTCTAGCTCGTTGGAGAAGAGGGCGGGGGAAATTTGTTGGGAGAGACGGAGAATGCCACCTTGGTTGGTGGATGGGGATGGGGATGAGGAACGGTATGGGGAAGGTGAACGTGAGTTGTGCGCATAATCTAGAGTCAGACTTAGCGATACTGAGGACTGTGCAGGGGCTGGAGAGGGGGAAGTCGAATACGGTGTCGGGGACGTGATGGGCGGAGGGCGAAAGGAGAAGTAGCGCGCCTGGAACGAAGGCGGGGCACGCGCATATACGATCGCTGGGAGAGTGTCAGCTGGCGACGACACCTGGAATGACCATGCATACCTTTGTGGCCCCAAATCTCCTCTGCGGAATCGTGATCGTCGTCTGGGTGCAGTTCCCATACAACATCCGGAAAGCGATCCTTGGCGCTGTGGAAGAGTTCGAGCAGGTCGTTTTGCCAGGTCTGTGTGGACAGACGCGATGCTTCTGGTATTCCGGGCGGAGGAGGGCTGTTCGTCGCCATGAGTGATGAGGACGACGTGTTGGACGACGGCAGCGACGACGAGCAAACGAGCCAGAAAGTCTGCCGGACGCAAAACACGTGTTGTTTGGGTTAGGGTTTCGTGTCTGGAAGCAAACGGGGGGGTCGCGAGTTGAAGGTGGAGGGAGGGGTTAAATAATAAGAGAGTGCTTGTCCGACAATGGGAAAGGGATCCAAGAATCAAGGCTCATCGTCGAGGTCAAGGGCAAGACATTCACGTATCAACCACAGCGAAAAATGTCGGCACGACGAGCATCCCGATGTGAAGCCAGACAGTCTTGTGGAACAGGACGAGGATGATCACGTCGACGATCAACCAGTTCTTCGTCCAACCAAAATTGACGTCCCCTTAGCTATGTGGGTGAGTGTCGAGGTCAATTGATTCCGCAATTCTCCTGACCCCACGGAAGGACTTTGATCACTGTGACCCGCGCAGATGCTCCGGCAAGAAGCTCGCCAGACTCGGTCTTATCAAGGAACTCAGAGTTGGGCTGCGCTTCCGCGGTGTCGTCCTATCGTGAGTCGCTGCGCGTGTGGCGTGTGGGTAGTTTATGTTCAGGATTCTCGTCTCGTCTCGTTCAAGACCCAATGGTACTTCCATCGTAAGTCCGGCTGATAGGGACATCGTGGCTAAAGACGGGCTCGCGGTCGTAGAGTGTTCGTGGGCACGTCTAGGCGATGTCCCCTTTTCAAAGATAGCGAGCCCCCACGAGCGCTTGCGTATGTAGATCCCACTCCGCTTTTTCGTGAGCTCACCTCATGGTCCAGTACCATATCTCCTTGCCACCAACCCAACGAATTATGGTAAACCATGGAGACTCAATTGTGTGGAAGCTCTTGCCGCTGCTTTCTATATCACTGGATTCGACCACTATGCAGAGACCCTTTTGAGTGGATTCGGCTGGGGAGACGCATTCTGGAAGGTCAATAGGCGAGTGCAGTTGCTTTCCATATGGCACACCCAAATTTGATACGTGTTTCACCTTCAGGGCGTATTTGGAGAAATATAAAACATGCAAGTCAGCAGGGGAAGTCGCCGTGATGCAGGACGTGATTCTCGCCGAACTCGAAAATAGCTACGAAGAATCGCGCAAACACAAAGAAAAAGGTCGGTTGACTGCATTCAGGAATGATTCATGGATGATCAGGATCGTTAATCTGCATGTAGAATTTGCGTCGAACAGCACAGAGGACCTCTTGGTTCCCAATCCTAATCACGTTCCAATTTTACCTGATGATGCATCAGAGTCCGGGGAAGAAGGAGATGAAGAATAGATGTACGTGGATCTGTTTTGTATCAAGTCGCCCCTTAGATAGAAAATTTCGTCCAAAATACCGAGATAATTCGGCGTAGCATTACGTAACGAGGTATGATTATCCGAATCGGGCCAGGTTGACTCCAACAACTTCTTGCTCGCCCAGTTTCTGTCCCGAGGACTTTGACTGCCCAGCTCACTCAGATCCTCAGCAGGCAGCCAGAAAGAAATAGCCATGCGGTACTACGAACAACGATATCCAGAGGTCGACGAGCTGGTCATGGTGCAAGTCCGTCAGATCGCAGAGATGGGTGCTTATGTGAAACTAGTGAGTCGTGTACTCTTAGCAGACGACCGATGAATACACTTTGAGAACAGCTCGAATATGACAACATCGAGGGAATGATTTTGCTCTCTGAGCTCTCGAGACGACGGATAAGATCAATTCAAAAGCTGATCAGAGTCGGCAGGAACGAAGTCGTTGTGGTACTGAGGGTAGATCGCGAGAAAGGTATGTCGACACGCACGCATGCAGATCGAGAATCTTGAATTGAGTCGCTCTACGAATCGATCGCTAGGTTATATCGATCTCTCGAAACGCCGCGTTTCACCTGAAGACATCACCAAGTGCGAAGAACGGTATATGAAATCCAAAGCAGTGGCCTCCATCATGCGACACGTTGCATCGAAACTACCTTCTGTCGATACTCCCGTTCCCACTGAAGAAGATAGTGCGGTAGCGGAAGAAGCTCCTGGTGGGTCGAGTGAAGAAGCGCGATTGGAAAAGCTTTACGAGCAGGTTGCTTGGCCACTCGGGAAGATCTATGGGCATCCGTATGACGCATTCAAGTTGGCATTGACGTGAGTGCATCCTCGCATTCGCGCATGTTGACGATGAGTGCCAATTTGTGAATGTAGCGAACAAGACACGGTGTTTTCTTCACTCGCCAACCCACCCAGTCATGTTACCATCGCTGCGCTCACGAGCACCATTGCTCGACGACTTACACCCCAGCCCATCAAACTTCGGGCGGACATCGAGTTGACATGCTATACGCCGGCTGGAATCGATGCAATCAAAAAGGCACTGAAGGCAGGGGAGAAAGAGAGCAACGAGATTGTTCCAATCAAAGCCAAGTTGGTCGCTCCGCCGCTATATGTGTTGAGTACGAATGCGACGGACAAGGTGAAGAATCGATATGAATGAATGAGAACGAAAACCCCGAGGCGCTGACGCACATACCTGCTGTTATTTTTAGTTTGTTGCGATCGACCGCCTCGAACGCGCTATCGAATCTATTCAGGGCTCGATCGAGTCTCAAGGGGGCGCCTTGGTCGTGAAGATGAAGGTAAGTCATTGACGCAACTTCTCGAATCGGTGCATGAAGATAGTTCTGTCGCAGCCGAAAGCAGTCTCGGAAACAGAAGAACAGGATCTGGCACAACTTATGGCCAAGGTTGGACAAGAGAATGCAGAGGTTTCGGGTGATGAAGATGATGAAGAGGGGATTTAGTATGGTAACACAGTAGAATTGAGCTCTCCGCGGAGCCTCGCATTGTTCAGCGTGTACCAAAAAGTCACGGGTTTGACTTTTCCGAGCGTCCGGGTGGTCCGAACCATCCAAACCAACAAAAAGTCACCAAGTTGACCTTTCCAACCCTCTCCAGGCATCTGGAAAAAACCAAGGTACTATATAGTGCCCTATAGTACTGGTAGTCCCAGTAGACCTCATAGGCTTCCCCCAAGTATGTATATAGCACTGTAGGCACTTGGTTCTTGCACAGCACTATCATACATTAGTAAATTAATGACTTAGTCACAGTGAGGTCCCCCCCTGTTTTGCTGATATAGCATACATAGCGATCCATCATATTGGCTGATACGTGCTACAAAGAACCATATGTAGAGGTACACTTGGTAGTACTGGATAGAGTCACACCAGCAAATTCAGAATGTTATGTACACTTCTGTACAATGCTGTATAGCTAGTGACAGATATTACAGCATTACAGCAAGGTCCCCTCCGTGCAGCCAAGTTACAGTTATGTCACAGAGCTACAGGCTGTACTGCTAATTAGTAATCTGTACAGTGCCTACAACTAATTAGCAATCTGTACAGTGCTGTACTACTTATTAGTGATATGTAGTATCTGTACTGTACACCATGTAGGCAAGTCTGTAATAGTTCTGTACTAAGCTGTGGGACTCAGAGTCTGACTGTTACAATTCTCGCTCACCCCTATCTTTTCTCGCTATGCTTGTTCTCTTTCCCTCACTACATCCCTCGCTGTTGAAGCCCCACTAGGTACCTTCCTTTTCCACTTGATTGTCCATTGTTCTTTGACATTTTTCTGTGTTCTACTTCCTTGTATTACTAACACTTCCTTCGTATTCTTTCACATTCCATTCTACAACTACTCATCATTCCATGTGACTCCATCACATTCTTTTAATTACTCATCTTCAAACTTAGGCTCTATATAACCCTTGCCCTCCTACAATGTATTCCTTAGCTTAAACCTACTTGGGCTGTACGCATCATTTCCTCAACCCCCTTGAACTCTTTAAGTCCTTGTCCTACTTTTGAGTGGATGCTGCTTCTGTCTTGAAGCCCCTTTGACCCCTTGAACCTTGAACTCCTGCCTAGGAACACACCTAGGGCAAGTATCCTTTGTCTAACTCTTCAATGTGGAAGAGTTATCCTAGAACCCTTTACCCCTTCAAGTCTATGCCTATCCTTACCCAGGGTAGTTGTAACAAAAGGTCTAAGCTCTCCTTGTATGAGATTACCTTCGTCATAACTCTCCAAACATTTCCAGGTGAGTTCCCCCTTTGAATCCTCACATATGGCAAGCTACTCCACCTGATTCCCACTCTGACCCATCCTTCTCACTCCAACCGAGAAGACAAAACCCTTGACCCCAATATCTCTGTCCCCTCGCAACCCGAGCAAGAGGAAGTTCTCCAACTTGCCCATCAGCTATCCATGGAAGTAATGCTTTCCTGACAACCCATGCCTCCTTTTCCCACTCCCACCACCACTAACCCAGTCTTCCCTCTTCCACCTGTCCCTCCATGGAACTCTCCTACCCCATATCCCCTTGCACATTTTCCAATATGTACCTATCAGACCACCCACACCCCCTATGACTATAAAACCCACAGAACTTCACATTGGTGCCCCCAAGCACTTCGATGGCATTTATGAAAAAGCCATTAGCTGGCTTAACTCTGTCCAGTTTTATCTCCTCGTCAATGCTGCCATCTATGATAATGATAACAAGAAAATTGCCTTTGCACTCTCTTACATATGTACATGACCAAAGGCTCTACTGCTACCTGGGCCTCTATGTTCCACCAGAAATGCTTTATCACTGCTGGTGTACTCACCTCTTTAGGGACCTTCAACAACTTTGTCAAAGTGTTTAAGGTCGCCTTTGAACATCACAACATCGTTGGACAGGCCATTCGCTGGCTGTCCACCACCTGCATGACCAAGGACAAATCTGGTGTATGGCAGCCTCCCCTCCTCAATTAATGTTCAAGAACAAAGTTGTCCAAGCCCAGATCACTGACAAGAATGTACTTATTGGCTACTTCTCAGCTGGAATTCCCCCTTTCCTCATGCACCACATCTTCATCATGGATGCTGCCCCCACCACTGTTACCATGTGGTACAACAAGGCCATCCACTTCCTGACTCAGTGGGAATGTTCTGATGAAGTAGCTTCTTGAAACAAAAATCCTGCTAAAGCCACCTACCATTCCTACACCACCCCCTTTCTTCTTCCAAAGTTGTCAACCCTGATGCCATGAATGTTGATGTTGTTGAAAGTAGGCATAGTATGGCAGGGTCAATGCATGTTACTTACCTAAGTTTGATAGAGATGGTGGTAGACATTGTGGTTTGAATGTAAGTACATTGGAGCATGTGAACTATTGTACTGATATGATATGTATACCGTTCAACACTCCCCCTTGTCTAGTATACAATAGTATAAGTAGACAAACTATACTAAATCAATCGCACAATTATTGAAAGGCAAGATTATGAAACTCTAAGTCAAGTTGCGGTCTGAACTGCTTGAACTTGACATGTCTGAGGTTCTTAGTAAACATATCCACTGGATTGTCATCTCCAGGGATAAAGAACAGGGAAACCTGCTTGAAGACCATCACAGCATCACGTACAAAATGGTACTTGATGTGGATGTGTTTGGACCTCTTTTCAATGACTGGGTTCTCAGCTATAAATAGTGAGCCCAGGTTGTCACCACAGATGGGGATTGGGTTTAGTCT
>JBBPQD010000530.1:0-10965 GCA_038092355.1 Caloboletus inedulis
CGCGACAATGGCCGTGACTTGCCTACCTCCAAGGCGGTGCCCGCTCATGTTCCGTCCCCGGGCTCTCGTTGCTTGCATCTCTTTTTCTCGGTACTTGGTTTTTTCTTTTTCTGTTTCGTTGTCTCGTAGCCGTTCGTCCCCCATTCAGCAGGTTTGGTATTGTAGTATTAATTCCAGTACATTCATGTATCCACGTGCCATAATACAATGTTGTCCCGTCCGTTCCCGTCCATTTCGTTCGAAACAGAGGAATCTGAATGGCCCGGCCCATCGGTCCGCGTCCCTAGCTGGGCTCTACCCTCTTCCCGCCGTCTCGTGACTCAGGGGCCTCAGGGATCGTATCGGTCTTATCCGATACGTGGGAACCGACAAACGGAACGAGTCCAATTGGTTCAGGCATATAAATAATAGTAAATAAATTCACTGCCACCTGACCTTATGTAATGCCAAATGTATCAGACTCGATATCGCCGCCAATCGGGAAAACAAAAGAATTGCGCAGCTACATTCACGATTCGGATCGCCATTGGGTTATTCTGATCACAGTACTCGCAGGGGTTCAAGTTTGTGTGAGCACCTCGCGAACACTTCCGAAGGTCGGCGGCGCTGAAATTTAAGTAGGTTGCCGCACGACAGTTTCCTTTAGCTGAGGTCTCATTCACTTCTTTTTTGTAGACGTCGTGACATGCACGTACTCGTCCTCGGAGCTACTGGTGTATGTGGTACACTGCTTGTCAAGGAAGCACTCGATGCTTCGCACACCGTCGTCATTTTCGCTCGCTCTCCAGAGAAGCTCTCTGAAGAAATCAGAAACGACACACGCGTGACCGTTTTGAAAGGCGAACTAGACGACGAATCCGCTCTCTCAGCTGCGATGGAAAACGTAGACGCTGTTCTCTCAGCTCTCGGTCCCAAATTATCACATGGAACGTATCCAAGTGGCGAGCCTCTGGCCCGAGCGTATTCGTTGATCATCAAGGTCATGATGGTCCACAGCGTCAAACGCCTCATCGCTCTCGGCACCCCCAGCATCACTGATCCTCACGACAAGCAGAGCCTGAAGTGGTCGTTGATCGTCGGTGGTATTAAGACCTTGACGCCTACAGTGTACAGCGACGTCGTAGGCATCGGGAACGCCATTCGCACGGAGGGTGACGCGCTTGACTGGACAATCGTCCGAGTCCCATTCTTGACCAACTCGAGTAACCGAAACGTTGTAGCTGGATATGTGGGAGACGGCAAGACTGGGACTACTCTGTCAAGAGCAGGCTTTGCGGCGTTTGTCTTACAGGAGCTCGCAAAGAACGAATGGGTCAAAGAAGCCCCTCTGATCACCGCAGCATAGTGGTTTTCCTGTATCCTGTATTTTCATTCTTGTAAACTAGTGTTGGGTATTGAGAACTTGATCACAAATGTCGTGGCAGGACAAAAATCAGCAATTTAAGCAACGACGTTCGATGATTTTAGAAGTTCTTGCCAGCTAAACTTCTCGGGTTCCTCATGAAATTGTTTCAATAGCGCCTCAGCGGTTAGGCCACGATCATGATCTGTTCTACCCTCCCCCCATAGATAAAATCTTTGGAGTCCCATCGCCAGCATCTGAGCGTCAACTTGATTGAGGAGGAAACGTTCTGGAAGTTCCTGCCCTAGCTGTACGGCCGCCGAGGCGGAGGATGGCGTGATCTCTCCGCGGAGCAATACAATCCCGTGCGATTGTGACAAGTCAGTGTAGAAAGTTAATACCAGGTATGGCGTCGCGAAGGATGTGCGAAGTTTGTATTCTTGGAGTGGCGTAAACAAGACGGTGGAGGGTTCTGGAATGTGAGATGAGGAACTTGACATCACGGGTTCGAACGGGTTTGGTTCCGTGGCAGAGGGGGCCGGAGGAGCTGGATGGAAGTCCCACTGCAAGAAAAAGAACTCGTGGGCTGTGCTAGTGCTTTCGCCGGCGGATGGATCTGGGGTAGACTCCCTAGGTACCGGCACAACGAAGACCGGATACTTTTTTGCAACACGCGCCATTGCATTGTACGACTCCACAGGGACGGAAGCACAAATATAACCTCTTCCGGTACCCTTAGTTCGTGAGGCATGATACGCAGTCCACAGCGCAGATATTTGCGATGATGTGTGTGGTGTGGCCATAAGCTTCGAGAGATTCAATATTGAGGAAAGCGGCTGGCAAGTCGGTGGACAAGCTTAGTATGGCTGCGTACGAGTCATTGCATCAACGATACTTGCCTTTACTGGGGAACTGTCTTTGCGCGTATTGGAAGATCTTGTATCTTCCGGGGGATTGGACCGAGTCTTCCCGTGCGGGAGCTCATTGTCAACTTTCTGGAATGACGCGAGAAGGGAGGCAGCCTCCTGTTTCTGCTTGCAGCGAGCTTCCTCACGGGCTTGTGATTTCAACTCCTCAAGGTCCAGTCCCTTTCTATGGTTAGGCAGTTATGAACACGAAGACGCAACGGGTATGAGAATGCACCTGTTAGAAGAGAGCCGAAGAGACTGCACAAAAGATGGACACGCTCACTCTTGAGCCTTCTGCTGCAGCTTGTCAGCGTATTTGTACGTTGTAGTTGAAGAACCAGAATGAATGCATCGAGCGTAGGCAGTCGCCTGATACACTGCACGAGGAAGTGTGATGCGAATCATAACTTAAGGAATGAGGCCTTGAGGTAGAGTCAGTGAATATCCTGTTGTTTGCCTGTTCGCGGAGCTTTATTTTCTGCTTCTTCAAGTTACTAATAAGTAACACAACACCCGCGCCGCACAATTGCTTCTAGGATGTATTCGTTGACTCGCACCATCTTATACATCTCGTTAATAAGTCCTTCAATTGCGTTACAGTTTCCGTTCAAGCTTCCGTTTTTCAAGTCCAGTCAAACAATCGTTGCAGAAGAGCAAGTAGCCAGTACAACTCCTCGTATAGCAATCATCGGAGCGGGCGCTGCGGGCTCGTCTGCAGCGTTCTGGATATCAAAGGCCAAGGAAAGATCCAAAATCGACGTGGAAGTGGATGTCTACGAGCGCGCGTCTTACATTGGGGGTCGTGAGTGTTGCGTTCATTCGGCGTGCCAGCTTCATCGACGCGCTGTAACGCCTAGGGAGCACAACTGTTTACCCCTATGGTGATCCTGCCTATGCACCAATTGAGCTTGGCGCCTCGATATTCGTCGATGCGAACAAGAATTTGATGAGGGCATCGAAGGAGTTCAATCTCAGTCTCAATGACTTTGGCGACGAATTTTCGGACACGGGGATATGGGATGGTAGCAAGTTCGTCTTTGCTGTAAGTACTACGCGCCTATCTCGCGCAGCGACAAAACATTTCTTGATATTTGACTAAAGATGGACAACTCAAGCTACTACAAGAGTTGGTGGACGACTCTCAGGATCCTATGGAAATACGGTTATACTGCCCCAGTCAAGACCCAAAAACTGTGAGTAGATAATGATTCTTTCACGTCACTCCACTGATGCGCTTCCAAGCGTTCAAAATCTGATTTCGCGGTTCGTGGAGTTCTACACAACTGAGTCGCCCCGGTGGGATGATGTAGCGGACCTCGCCACCACATTCGAATGGGAAGAAATGGCTAATTCTACATGCATCGATTACCTTGACGCAAACGGTATTTCCAAATTGTTTGCACAAGAGATGGTTGACGCCTGTACACGCGTCAATTATGGTCAGGTAGGGTTATTTTTCCTGAGTCAAGAAACGGGATCTTTTACCAGGGAGCTATATATTTTAGGATGTCGGTAAGATCCACGGATTGGGGTGCATGGTGTCCATGGCTGCTACCGGTGCGGTCGGTGTAGCCTCGGGTAATTTCCGCATATTCGAGAATTTCCTCAACAACTCGGGTGCCAATATTCACCTTAACACAGAGGTGCGGTATCGTCGTCTGTTATCTGCTGTACATCCTGAAAGGCACTCTTTTTCTAGGTCGAAGAGATCATCCGCATTCCTGACTCATCTCTGTGGATCGTTCGCACTTCTTCAGGAACACGAGTATACAGAGGCATTATTCTTGCTGCCCCTTTCCACCAAACGGGCATCTCAATTTCGTCGGAGCTCGCGGACCAAATTCCACCACAGCCATATGTCCATCTCCACGTCACTCTCCTCACCACCCGTGATGATAAGATGAAGGCAGATTATTTTGGCTTGCGTTCGGGTAACCATATACCACAATCAATTTTGACAACTTCGGGGGGCGTACAGTCTGGTGGAGCCGAACCTGAATTCAACTCACTATCGTATCATGGGCGTGTTCGTAAGACGAACGAGACTGGTCATTGGAACGACCAAGAGGAGTGGAATGTTAAGATCTTCTCGAAGCAGCGTATCCCAGATGAGTGGCTCTCCAAGGCATTTGACCATGTTGGTTGGGTATACAGGAAAGAGGTCAGTGTTTATGCACTATTTGTTTGTTTCCTTCGCTCAAATACGGTGCCAGTGGGATGCGTACCCAGTGTTGCCATCCACTGCCAAGTTTCCCCCAGTCAGGATTGACCAAGGATTCTACTATGTAAACGCGTTTGAACCGTGAGTTACATTGTTCTTAGTCTTTCACTCGTCTGACGAAATGATCCACAGATTCATCTCGACGATGGAAACCGAAACGATCGCCTCGCGCAACGTTGTTGACCTCCTTTTGCATGAGGAATTTGGCTCGGGGATTTGTGGTGCCTTGATTTCCGGCACCGAGACTGGCGCTAGTGAAAATGCCACCCGTATCTTAGAGAGTAGTGATTTTGTATTGGGATGGGATTGTTGATCGGGGACACGAGCAGTTATTGATTGCTTCTCGCATCGTAGGCTGCTGTATCCCAGAACACTCGAAGAGCTTGGCTTGTATATATTTCACATTCAATTGTTCTACCACAACTGCTTCAGCACATTATGACGATAAACTGTAAGCAAGGGGGTTCAAATAAAGAGCGCATCAAACCTATGTGATGCGGTTACATAACAAGTTGGGGCAGTAGAGAACAGTATTGTTGCCTTTAGCTTTGCGACTTCTTTCGCATCCCCCTTTCTCTACCAGGAGAATTTTTAGGGAGCTCTTGTAACTTCAGGTATTACCTCGTCTCCGAACTTTTCCGGAGTGGGTTCGAGCGGTCGTTCCTCTTTACCGATACTGTGAACCCGTTGAAGGTCTGGCAGTCCATGCCGGTCTCCATTGGAAGAGGTATCCGTCGTTGGTACCTCAGTCGCCTGCTCACTCCTAGCATCGCCGGGAACCATCCAGGCGGTGTAATCTCTCCGCACCTCGATGTAGTCGGTCGCAAATTCTCCGATCTGTCGTAGGGTATCACAAACTGTAGTCATCTGGAAGAATGGGCATGGACTCACCTCGACTTCATCCAAACCAAGGCTTTCTCCCTCCGGGGTTGTCTTAAGATGAAGGCCAGGTATGACATCGATGGCTTTGGCAATTACCGCGGTCACCACAAAGGTGTAAGCACAAACAGCGCAGACGTAGGCAAACTGAATATACAGCTGCTTGTAGTTGTGGTCGATCCAACCACCGTTGATGTTGGTGTTTACACCGTCGAGGGCAATGATGCTGTGTGACGCGAAGATGCCATTCACGAGTAGACCAATGACACCACCTATGGCATGCTCAGCAAAGAGATCAAGTGCATCATCGATCTTGAAGAATAATTTAACTTGAGGGACAGATCAGACAATGAATTAGTGAGATTATCAGGCCCTTACTTTTTGTCGCATAATTGCAAATTGCGCCAGTGATGATGCCCATGATGACAGCTGCCCAGGGCTGGATGTAACCTGAAGCTGGAGTGGCAGCCACCAAACCAGCGATAGTTCCCGAGCAAAAGCCAACCATGCTGTACTTGCGTTCTAAGCGATAATCAAGGAGACACCACACAATTCCACCGAAAGCGGCTGCGAGCATCGAGTTCCATATTGCCATGACTGCACGTAGGTTCGCACCAAACGCACTGCCTCCGTTGAACGCCAGCCATCCAAACCAGAGAATAAATGTCCCAAGGTTGACCATGGCAACATTATGTGGTCTAAAATTCAATAACTCTTTCTCTTGTCGTCGCCCGAGAACCCAGGCGTATGCAAGCCCGCCAACCCCACTGCCGATCTCGACAGGTCCTCCACCTGTCAAACACGGAAGAAAATAACTTGTGGGTTAACGAGATCAAACATGAAGATGAACCTCACCAGCATAATCCAGGACACCCCACTTGAATCCCCACCCGTTAATATTCCATGCCCAACAAGCCAAGGGGCAATAAACGAGGGTCATCCACAAAAACGTGAAGACCATGGCGGGGAGGACCCTGCCGCGTTCCGCGATACCACCCATCAGGATTCCCACAGTTACACAGGCAAACTCCATTTGGTAGAAGCTGTACAACAGGGCGGGGATCAAGGGTGAGCCCGGTGATGGACCGTCCAGCACGTTAATCAAGCCAAAGTTGGCGAGATTTCCGATGAATCCGTTGGTTGCAGTCGGAGAGAAGGCCAACGAATAGCCCCAAAAATACCACTGGAAGATGCATACGGCGTTGCTTGCAGTCACGGCCCAGATGAGAGACAATGCGGACTTTCTCCTAGCCAGACCGGAGTAAAGAAAGGCTACAAAGAATAGGAGTCAGTGAGTATCCACCGGATGTTCAGCATAGAATCGTGCGAACCAAGACCTGGAATCATGAAAGATACCATGGCACCTGCGACGATGATAAAGGATACATCGCCACGGTCGAATCTGGGGGACAAAGATATCGGTGGAATCGAGGGTATGATTACGAGGGGATCATTGGCTCACTGGCTGACATCTCCTGGAACGTAGCAAGATGACGAGGAACGAATGAGCACAAGGCCGATAAGAGTGCGCGAAGCTTACTTGTCAAGAACGAGTTAGTCCTATCAGTAAAAGACTCGCTAGGCGTCATGAGAGTTGGGAGCTGGAGCTGGTCTCGTTGTATTTTAATACTGGCTAGCGCAGACTTTTTGGGTGAGCTTCGAAAGGGTGTGCGCATGGTCCGTCACCACCGTGTGCCTTGGTGGACATTAATTCACTCGGCATGTGAACAGTTGGGATAGGTTGCTCATCACAGGGATTGCCGTTACCGACGACTTAGTTACAAACTCCTGTCCAGTTCCTTGCAAAATTTGAGAGAATGAACATTTAGGGATCGGCACACAGAGACTGCGGAGGCGTACTTGCTCGTTTCATCTTTGCCTACCGATACAATCGCGTGAATCACCTGAAGCAAGTCGAGCCTGCGGGTGTGAAAACACTATTTGAGTCAGCAACGTCGGCCGTATGTGGGCAAGTTTCGGCGGTTTTTCGGTGGCTTGAGGCACTAGTGGCACTGATCTGTCAGTAGGAAAACTTTGTTGTTCACTTTTATGGTAAGACCAGGGTAATTCCCTTGTAATGTCAAAAAGTTACATGACAATGGCGTACCAAGTGTCGCTTGGCATCGCAACCAACTTGAAGTGTGCGAACCAACTTGAAGTAGAGCTGGTTCTCGGTGTTTGGGGTCAATGATTATCAGGTGCTCGGCTCATAGTCTGGTGACCAGCCCGTCTAATGTGTCGACGGCTTGCCTCATTAGACGGGCTGGTCACCAGACTACTCGGCTCAGCTCACGGCTGGTCCAACGTGATATACAGTAGATAGGCTCGCGCAATCTTCTATGAAGCGGTAATAAGTCGGCGTGGAGTCTACGAGCAGTGACTGATGATCTACTTACCTCTCAATGCCACTGGTGGAACGAGCTGAGAATGATATACACCATCCTGGTAACGCATATGCCCTAGAAATGCATAGATAGATGAAAACTACTGTCATAGAAACAGAGTGGTATTCTACAATCTAGAGAGGGTTTTGTGTTAAGCGAGTGAAGGTGTTGAGTCGCAGAAAATTCGGGGCCTCGGCGATCGTGATCTGTGCTAGACGGGATGTCTGGATTTTTGTAGCAACAACACAACTCTCGACGAGGTTCGAATTGTCCGTAGTATATTATTTTATTAGTAGCATTTGCAATCAACAGCGTGACAGACCACTGATCAAATGTTCGATATCACGCTATCTTAGATCTCAAGTACCCGTCATACTCTGTCATGCCCCACGTACCAGTTACACTAGTAGTTTTGTACCGTATATTCGTGTTCTTTGTACGAATATCCACTTTGCAAACTGTTGGCACAGCCAGACTCACAGTACTAGTGTACTCGAGAAATTTACAGTAAGCCCAATCGGGGCAAGCTGGCGGCCCGCCACCACGTGACTGCAGTAATTGTTTCTTTCGTTTCTGTTACATAATCCATTTGATGTCCTTATAAGGCTCCCTTTTTTTACTATTTTTTTTTTACTAAAAGTACCCTCACTGAGCTTTGCCCTATGCAAAGTAACTCTTCGCCAACTTTCCTTGGCTGGGGTATGCAGGTTGGTAGGGAAGAAGGATAGTCACCTCAGGAGCTCAATTAAGCCGGAGCACTCTCCAGACCGATCGGTGACTGCTTCTCGAGGCAGCTTGGGGAATGCTTGACTATGCAGCTCTAACAATTCTCGAAGTACATGTCGACGATAGTCGACTCACCCTCATAATCGTTATAACGTTAATCCATTAGACTCCTATTCATTTTAAATAAGTAAAACGTGTCATTGAGTCCAAATAGTCCGTTCCAAGCAGTGCTCAACGACGCTTCCCTGGGTATTCATGGAGGGTACACCAACAGCGGCTCGTAGGATCGGCGACGGCATAAAGTATAGATTCCTAAACCGGGGAAGCAGGTTATCGGCCGCTCAATATTGGTGGTGGTACAGAGGGTATTCATCGCTCTCTTGCAGTCCGTAGTCTTGGTCCAAACGTAACATGGTGCCGGCCAATGTGTAGATGACCACTACAGCATATTCCATGACCACCTCCATGACAACGTATATTTGCCATTCTCCCGTGAACATGTTAAATTTGGCCAGAGCGCTATTGGAGTCGGTGGTGGATGTCCCAAATGTGCTGGATGAGAAGGTGGAAAGCACACTATACAGTGTGCGGACTGCAAGGAAGGGTAGAGCAGCTGAAACTGCAACAAGTAGCTGTTTAACAACTTAGCCAGGGTGAAGTAATGATGGAAGGTGGCAGCCCACCTGCTTGCGGTACTTCATGAGCCGGTAACGATTGGCCCATTGCATGACAGTGACACCAATCAAGCAAATGTACAATCCGGCGAAAAGTAGCACACCAACACGACGTTCCGTGCTAGAACTACTTGAGCTCGAATTTGATATACCGATAATCGTGAGGACCAGGGCTACTGTTCCAACAAGGTGCAAAATCCTTAATGCGCGACCATGTTTTTTCTGTCTATCTGGTCC
This sequence comes from Caloboletus inedulis, assembly GCA_038092355.1. Lineage (NCBI taxonomy): Eukaryota > Fungi > Basidiomycota > Agaricomycetes > Boletales > Boletaceae > Caloboletus > Caloboletus inedulis. The sequence goes on from JBBPQD010000530.1 coordinate 9,372, forward strand.
TTCGGTTCTAACAGAATGACATTCCAGTAATGAGAGTGCGATGTTTCTAAGTGGACTCACATGATTTCTAACAGCCCGAGGGTACTGAGCAACAAAGGCGATAAGCCTGACGCCTCGAGGGCGTAACCTCCAATATACAGTCCAGTCACGACCGGTACAATTAGCTCTGCGGCAACTAATAATGCACCGCCAACAATCCGGACTGGGAATTGTAAGTAAATAAAATCAGACCTTGATGTTAGGACTCACTCAACGAGAAAATGACAAGCAATAGCCATCCCCTCTCCGTCACACCATATCTGTAGCTTATGCGAATGGCGAAAAAGAGGATTGGGATATATATCACGAGCGTCACAGCGGATATGATTCCTTGGGTATCAAGGGACATCTTGGGGAGCGGATAAGGAGTTGATGACTGCGGGAGAAAGACAATGAAGTCTGTTGGGACAAGGGCTCTTGCTTATGTATCAAACCACGCCTTCAGTGAGGCAGTGATGTTTGCCCCGCCCATGCTTTTTTGATGAAGGCTGTGCTCGGGTGGAATTTTTGAGACCTGTCAGAGTGACACTATAGCTTGTCGGCGGATAATACAACTGAAACGCATGCAGCGACCGCGCAGACAGCAGTAAACATGACGTACTGGCTATGCGGTGCGCGCTGCGGAGACTGCCATTCTAAACGTCGGGAGGAATCACCGCTAACTTCGCCGCAGTGAAAAGACCTGGTGACCAGAATAAATATAGCCACAAGAGCCTCGTGGCTGTACTTATCTCGAGAAACTGCCTATTTTCATTTTCGTACTACTACACTGGTATGAGATCTATGGGTTTGTAACAGTACTCGCTACATTTATTCATCTAGGAGAAATGCGGCTACCTCGGCGAGTACCCTGGGCTTATATCAGTGAGCTAGAGCAGGTATGTTGGTGCATTTACGCCGACGAAGAAGATCTCGAAGCCAAAACACTTGCGATCAATAGGGTAAGTTCCACCACATTAGACACCTCTAAAGTCATCTGTTCTAGTTATCAGCATGGAAAGCAGTGACACCACTTCCTCACGCCCTCGATTCTGCCCTAGCCATATTAGCGGCACGCATGCTGGACGCATCCTGCAGAGATACCCTCCCCGCCAAGACCACCCTCAGTCTTCGACAGACCTATGCCACAGCGATCATCCGGATGGTCAATGGGTTGGTTGATCCTTTACAATCTGGACCATATGCAAGATCCATAGCAGCCATAGCCACTCAGCTTGGCTTACCGTCGTGGCTCGTGGAGCTCAGACATGCGGCAACTCATGAGGATTTACCCAGCCTCGAGTTACTCAGAGAGGCCGCCAGAGAGGTAGTAGGCTACACCAATACTGATATACAGCTCTCCTGATCTCCTCTTCGATGCTCATAGTCCCTCTCCTGGCTTCTCCGCAATTATTTTGATCCAACTCTCAATCCTTCCGTACCAACATCGTCATCATCGTTGTCGTTGCGCCCTATCGCACCTCTTTTGAAGTCATATAAACTTCTCATGAAGACTGTCGCCCGAGATGGGTCGTTGCGCCAACAGCACCAAGACAAAATTGATACAGTGATGCGA